>JAVTVY010049054.1:0-24712 GCA_036873755.1 Hanleya hanleyi | reverse complement strand
TGCAATCACCGATTCGTGCACCACGACTCTCACCACAACCTTCTTGGGAAGCCGAATGGGAACCGGAGTCACCCCCCAAAACTCCACCACCATCACAACGGGCACCTTCTTTTCAGACCTTTAAAAAACCACCCTCGATCAGGACACCCCACATCTCCAGAGCCGTGACACGCAGCAAGTCAACGCGACGAACACGACGTCGGACACAACCGCCCAAGGCCTGGAAGACCTATTAAAACCAACAGCAGCAGCAGGACAGCTCAGTCGCCATGTTTTACCTGACCCTACCCAGTAACAGTTCGCTGGATGTGTTTCCTGACAACACCGTCACCCAGTTACCGCAACCGTTACATTTACCTGGCCGGTGGGAATGTGCCCTCGTGGATATCCAATACCCTTACTCGTGGTACAACGTGCGAGCCAATGAAGTGTGGTACGAGGTGACCTACGAAGGCAAAACACCCGACTCACCCTGCCCGAAGGCCAATACGATACCCCCAAAGAGTTCATGGGTGGGCTGTCAAGACTGATGCATGATAAGGCGCTACGGGGGGTGACGGATAGTGCAACACGCCTGATAGCCTTGCGCTTCAAGAGAAACGTATTCTTCGATGTCAACGTACACAACGACAAGGCACAGCTTACCGTCACCGATACCGTGAATGTGAAACTCAGTCCTACACTACAGCAAATGCTGGGTTTCGATCTACAGACGTTCGCTGGTCCCACCCAACACCATGGCGAGATGCCGATGGATATGAAGTCGGGTATGTACGGACTCTACGTCGACTCGGACGTGGTGGACAACCACATCGTGGGCGATATCAACACACCTCTGTTACGGGTGGTCCCCATTAAAAAGAAGTATGGAGGTCAAGTCACCCACAGTTTCAACCATATCATGTACCTGCCCGTACGACATACCGACATCAACACGATCACGGTGGATATAAGAGATGACACGGGACGACCTGTGGCATTCGAACGAGGAAAAGTGGTGCTGACACTTCATTTTCGACAAGCACGTGCTCCCCACTTTGCATAATGAAAGTACCTTACGAGTGCGATGCACGCAGCCATGCCGACTATTATGCCCAACAGGCCGGGGGTGGCTTTCCGGTATTTAGCGGTGCACGCATGCAACGAGGACATGGTCTGGGGAACATACTCGGCAGCATTGTGAAAACGTTCCTGCCCTTGGTGACGCGTGGGGTGAAAGCAATCGGCAAACAAGCGGTACGCAGTGGACTGCAAGTGGCCGGTGATGTCTTGGGGGTACGGCACCCAAAGAATCCTTGAAACGGCGGGCCAAAGAAGCGGGAGGCGTCTTGGTGGCCAAAGCACAACGCACCGTAGGGAATAAAAGAGCTGCCCCACCGAGATCACGCACCAGTCGACGACCGACCCAGCGACGACGCACATCCAAGAAGACCCGGGATATCTTTTTCTTAAAACATGGCCTTAATCCACGCCGAGTCCTGCCCCTCCACCAACAGTGAATTTGATTTGTGGACCGTGCCGCCCACACAAACCAGTGTCGAACAAGGATTATGGGTGGAGCATCTCCCGCTTTCCAGCATCAACGAAACCGGGCCCATCGAGTTCACCATCAGTAATGCGGATACGGCCTATGTGGATTTAGCCCATACCTACTTGTATGTGAAAGCCAAGGTGATCAATGGAGCTGGCACCAGAATCGCTGACCAAGCAACGGTGGGCCCGACGAATCTCTGGCTGCACTCGATGTTTCAACAGGTGGATGTTTTTCTCAGCGACAAACTCATCAGTGACTCCACCAACACGTACCCCTATCGAGCCTACATCGAAACCCTGTTGTCGTATGGCCGAGAGGCTAAAAAATCTCAGCTAACAACCGCTTTATTCTACAGGGACACGGCCGAGCACATGGACACGGCGGACAATGGGGGATATAACAAACGGAAGGCTTTCACTGCGAACAGTGCCTCGGTGGATATGATGGGTCGACTGCACGCAGACATGTTCATGCAAGACCGGTACCTCTTGAACAAGATCCCTATCAAAATCCGACTGATACGGCGCCTCCCACCTTCGCCTTGATGGCCACTAACGTAGAGGGGCATGCAGCGGACTATAAGATTGTCATCCAAGACGCAGTTCTGTATGTCCGAAAAGTGAAACCGAATCCAGCCGTTCAATTGGGACACATGAAAGCCTTAGAAACAAAACCAGCCCAGTACCCTATCCGACGTGTGCAAACCAATGTGTTCTCTGTGCCTGCTGGAAATATGGGCGCCAACAAAGAAAACCTGTTCCTGGGGGAACTACCCAAGCGATTGATCCTGGCCTGTGTGGAAAATACCAGTTTCAGCGGAGCCTACCCAGAGAATCCGTTTGACTTTCAACATTTCGGCATCAATTTTGTGGCCCTGCATGTGGATGGACAACAGGTGCCAGCCACGGCCTTAACACCGAACTTTGGGCGCAGGAATTTCATTCGAGCCTATCAGAGCCTGTTTACAGCCACCGGTCAAATCAACCAGGACGAAGGGAATATGATCAGTCGGGAGGACTACGCGAACGGATACACGTTGTTCTGTTTCGATCTAACCCCACCTTAGAGAACGACCATCAGCTGGCCCTGGCCAAGCAAGGCAACTTACGGTTGGAAATCCACTTTGCACGAGCCCTGGTGACCACCGTCAATGTGATCTGCTACGCCGAGTTTGACAACATCATTCAAGTGGACAAGGCGCGCAACGTCCTGTGTGACTTCTCCACCTAACATGGATACAGACCAGATAACCACCGTGCTGGAGACTGACCCAGGAACACGTAGGGTGTTTCAAGGAGTGTTCGCCCGAGATGTGTTCCCATTAGACCGTGTGTATCCGGCTGCTTACGTTCTCAACACGGACCCGATGGATCGACCCGGTGAACACTGGGTGGCCGTGTACTTGACAGAAGAGCAGGGGGAATACTTTGACCCGTACGGTCTGCCACCCCTCCATCCCGATTTAACAGACTTCATGGATCAAGGCACAGAGACGTGGTGTTGGAACAGTCAAACGTTGCAAAGCCTGACCAGTGGCGTGTGCGGACAATATTGCTTGTTTTACCTGTACCATCGATGCCGGGGAAGACCCTTATCTACTATCGTACAGATGTTTGACGAGTACCCCCAGGCCGAGGACCGCGATGTACTCGTCTATGACTGGGCCGCCCATCATTTCAATGTACAAGCCCCGTTCTGGGCTTAAGTTAATGACAAGCCCCTTGTTCTGGGCTTAAGTTTACAAGCCCCTTGTTCTGGGCTTCAATGTACAAGCCCCTTGTTCTGGGCTTCAGTTAATTACAAGCCCCTTGTTCTGGGCTTCAGTTAATTACAAGCCCCTTGTTCTGGGCTTCAGTTAATTACAAGCCCCTTGTTCTGGGCTTGAGTTTTCACGTGGTTGTTCTCACGTTGTTGTTGTTCACTGAATAAAAAAAAATGAGATCTCACCAAAAAACCCTGTCTTGTGTGTTTTATTCCTAATGCATCAATGCCCAATGTGGAGATTCAGTCAAACTGAAATCAGTGGTGTAGGATGGGGCCAAAATGTAACCCATCAAGTTTAGAAGGCAAGAGCACTATAGTAAAAAATAGAGAGCCAATGAAATCAGCCTACAGACCAAGTACGTGTCTTTGGTCTAGGTTTGGAGCGGGCATTTCATTGAGGTACGTGTATACGGTGAGTGAAGAGACTCGTCCAACACGTATAGATTATGTTGATGACTATAAGTTCTAGGTAACCCATCAAGGTTAGAATGCAAGAGCACTATAGTAAAAATAGAGAGCCAATGAAATCAGCCTACAGACCAAGTACGTGTCTTTGGTCTAGGTTTGGAGCGGGCATTTCATTGAGGTACGTGTATACGGTGAGTGAAGAGACTCGTCCAACACGTATAGATTATGACTATAAGTTCTATGAGCATAATGCATGAAAGTGGCTTTGAACACCGTATTAGCCAATCAGTGGCCTAGAATGGAGCCAAAGGTAACCCATCCATGTCCAGAAAAACATTACCCGGGTGTACAAGAACCCAGATGTAGGCGCGGACGTCAGCGAAAGCACACGGTGAATACCCCAATTCGATTGGCTGATTGTTCGATCGCTGATTGGTTCTTTTTCTCGACCGCTGATTGGCTCTTTTTTCTCGACCGCTGATTGGTCCAAATGGAACTGCCCATCTCTTCTCCAGGTTCATGTAGAATCCCCTTTTTGTGCTCAAGCTCTGACTATAGCGATGCCGCAACATTGTCTCATTGGACATTGGACCGTCTGACCTGGAGGTGACCCTTTGACCTTTTGACCCGCGTCCGCGCGCGCACTGCCGGGGATGACGCGGGATGACGCGCGCGCGCGCGCGCTGCGGGGCGCTGGGGCGGGGCGGGAAAACACCCCGGCGGTTGAACATTGGAACTCTTGTGGGTTTGGAGGATGAACATACGGACGTCTAAGGGAAAACATTAGGAACTCTTCTATGTTTGGAGGTAGTGTTTAGTGAAAAAAACCGGAAGTAACGTGACAACCCCCACGTGACCTGCGTATATACTCCTGTAAAATAGAGCCGATTTTATTTCTTTGGAAGGGGCAAGGTCAATAGGACTTGCGCTTTTTATACTACTAAACTGTGAAGTAGATTACATCTTACATAGGCCTTAAGGCCGTGATATGCATATGAAGTATTCTGGGGCATGGTCAGTACTTTCCAATTTTCCCTTCGTCTACTACTCGCCGATTTTTTTGATTTTTTTTATTATTATTTATTTATTTATTTATTTATTTATTTCCTCGAGAGCTTTAAAATAAGACCTCACTCTATCCAATCGGGCCACTAGTGCTCCACCTAGACTCCAACATGTCCACCCCGTATGGATTTATACATACTAATATCCAGTATATGAGTGTATATGGGTCTATATGGATCTATATACAAGCCCAGCCGGTACTTAAAAAACATTTCATAGCTCATAGTAAAAGCCATAAAAAAAACCCGACCACCCCTATACCCATACAGGCCAAATATAGCGGACACCATCTTCGTCTGGGAATTGGTCTAGTCCGAGTTGTCTCCCTTGCAACACAGCGAATAGATGGGATTGGAATGATACGAGAGCTGGGAGATGTACATGTATATAAAAACTAGTGATATATGTGACGGGTAGGAATTGTACTATTAAATGTCATTCATTTCAGTCATATATTCATTGTTAGGAGTAATTATAATAGATTTGTCTATGCAGGGCATTTGGCCGTAGGCCGGTAAGTGGAGTCGACCCCTTAAGCGAACAGCTGTTGCGTTGCCATGAACAACGACACGTACACAGTTGTCGGCTGCAGAACGCGTGGTTCGACGCATAACGTGTTCGTAACTTTTGTGCAGGTTTCACCAGAAAAACGGAGGTATGTTGTCTTAGTATTCGTACAAATTTGCTGCAAGGATATGCCTCATACATGTACGATATAAATGATCGCGTTTTTTGTGTGAATCTGATGGGAAATTTGGTGTTATTTCCAGTGTCTGGTACGTTGATGACCTGGCAGGATTTTGTTGTTCAGTCCGCCATTCGTTTGCAGATCGTAGGCATATGTTGTGCGGTTATTTCATGATGTAGCGGGAATACGCCCCAATATCCAATGGATCCAACGTAGTCAATTGGTCGATGAGTGGCTCCAGAGAAATCGCATCCGCCACCGTGAACGGCTCATCAAACACATACGTATTATTGCTGGGATAATAATACCGCAGCTGGTCCGTCTCCTTGTGCCGTAAAATGTATCCAAATGTCACATTCAACTTGAACGCTGTCACCTGATCTTTGAAAATGTCCTCGGCATAGGTAGACAGATACGTGAGATCCTCCAGTCGAAAATTGTACTAGTCCAATAGACGTCGGTCACGGTGAAAACAATGACGTATGGTGGGCCAGTGACGTTGATAAATGGCCCTGACATGCTCGTCTTCAGGCAAGACTTCAACCGGAGGTGCTGCTGGATCCAAGGGAAAATCTTCTCCACGTCTCATGCTTTTCGTCTCATACAAGCGGATAGGCAGACAGACAGGCAGGCAGGCAGGTCAGGTAAGTCAAATTGAAATACACCCCTACCCTAAAAATATGGGCTCCTTTTATATCCAATTGACCTCATTTGCATATTTTCAGTAACCACAGGCCGCCATTTTGAAAATATGCAAATGAGGGCTGGGGTGAGGCAAGTGCAATTGTCCACCATTTTGAAACACACCACCCACAACACACACAAACAAGCCGCCATTTTGAAAATTAAGCCACCCTTGGGGAAAAACCCAAAGACCTCATTTGCATATTTTCAGGGACAACAGGCCGCCATTTTGAAACACACCACCCCTAACATACAAAAACAAGCCGCCATTTTGAAAATATGCAAATGAGGGGTGAGACAAGTGCAATTGTCCACCATTTTGAAACCGACCACCCCTAACATACAAAAACAAGCCGCCATTTTGAAAATATGCAAATGAGGGCTGGGGTGAAACAAGTGCAATTGGCCACCATTTTGAAACCGACCACCCCTAACACACAACTACAAGCCGCCATTTTGAAAATATGCAAATGAGGAGGTGAGACAAGTGCAATTGTCCACCATTTTGAAACCGACCACCCCTAACATACAAAAACAAGCCGCCATTTTGAAAATATGCAAATGAGGTCAAGTGCACTCATAGGCCACGCCCCCAACCCCCCCCACTCACACCTCACTCACGCATGCGCACATAAGGCAAATCAAGTTCTGCGCATGCGCAGTGAGGCGCTACAGGTCCTAAAGACTGTCTGTATACTACTGGGGTACTCTGGGACACCCTCTGGGGTGCGATGGAACAATAATCAAAATACATTTTATAAGAAGTATATACTAATAAGTTCCATAGGAGTTTAGAAGATTCAACAGCGGTGGTTAAGTTAGTTGCTATTTTAGGCTCCTGCTTTACGTAAAATATTTCCCAGGAGCCAAATTTGAGTAAAAAATCATTTTGTGTGATTCTCATCCCAACGGAAGCATTTGACTTTGCAAGTTTTAGTGAAACTCATCAAATCTGATAGGATTAGCAAATACTATCATCTAGGAAACAAAATAATGCACTTTGATGGCGTTTTAGGATGAAAGGAAATTTCACCATTTGATTACTATTGTCCCAGTGTGCCCCAGCAAAAGTGTCCCAGTCTGCCTCAGGTGCATGATATATTGCTTTTTATGACAAAAAACTAATACATACAACTGAGATACTAAATCGATATAATTAAAGTGTACCTTTGTCCATCCTCTCTCACTAGTAACAAAACAGCAATGAAATACCGCTGAAAACTTCCCATAACGAACTATCATCCTCAGTCTTAAAAATTTACTTGGACTGCTCAAAAACCACTTTTGTGTCCCTAATTTTTTTTTCCAATGATAGGTTTTACTTGTAATCAATATAGAGGTTGTATGGGGGTGATAGTTTTCTGGTGATAGTAATGTAATGTGCTTCTTGTCCTTAACAAAAGAGCTAGACGACTTGTCCCAGTGTGCCCCATGTCCCACTGTACCCCAATCTCCTCTACGCTGAAACGTTTCCCCATCACCATGTCATGTTATCTTTTACTATTATATGGTGACATTTCGCTGGTAACCTCTGGCCTCATAATCATTTTGACCATTATAATGACTAGGTGGAGAATAAACGCATGGTCGGCGTCGAACCCTACAGAGTAGTGACTCAATATCTACTCCATTCTATTCTGAACACTTCTTTAGTTCTTCTGTATATGTATGATCATTGCAAGGTTCCCACATGAACAACTACAATAACGCGTGGCAGAGAGATGAGAAATTCACAGGAATCACTGTTGACGCAAATTCTAGCTTCTATGGACAACGGCAGGATATTCAATGTCGGATATGACGCTTGCTACTGTCATATATACAGAATTATAACAGAATTGATCTTGTCGGCATCATTGAAAACTGTTCATCGCTTCTATCTGGCAAGTAACTCCAATTTACTTTTTATCTTTCGGTTATGTTATTTTAGATGCTAATATTGTTAATGAAACAGGTCTTTGAGTATGGACCTCTTGTCTCAATAGAAGACGGCAGCCCAGTGAATGACGCATCTGATGCATTTATTCAATCAGTTTCTCAACTTCGGGGATAAATATCACTCACCGACAGCAAAGTACTATCGAAGTATGCAAGATCTTTTGCGACATTTCGTTTGTTTATACCGCTTAACCCTACCTGGCCTGAGGGGCCAAACTTTCTGCGCTATCTCCGGAACGACGAAAACTGGAGTGCTGAAACTCCCGGACTTTATAGTTTATCATATTGGGGTCATTTTGAGCTCATTTGCATAACCCCCCTGAGCAGAGGATCATGGGTAAATTCAAGACGGCGGCCACGTGGTGTACCATAAAAGTGATGTTTTTGTCACATTTCTTCAAAATTTCTGCTTTGCCGCGATGAAAAGTGGGCAAAAACTATTTTATTTCACATCACATTAATATTTACTAATTTATCATGCAGTTTTTGCGGAGAAATTGCATAAATATAAAATTCGGAAAATCCGACCGAAAAATCGACCACAAAATGCCGTTTTTGAAAATGACGTCACTGTGACGTCATCAAAGCGGTCATCTTGGATCAAGGGATAAGAAAAATAATTGGGGGGGGGGCATTTCAGCCCCCAGGCCTGTACAGGTCCCAAAAAGCCCAGGCCAGATAGGGTTAACAATGGTTAAGATATTTTGAGCGCCATCATATATTTACATCTCCATGATGTTCAACTGAACAAGCACGATCAAAGCGTGTCTGGTATGAATACTACAAAACAACTGAACAAGCACGATCAAAGCGTGTCTGGTATGAATACTACAAAACAACTGAACAAGCACGATCAAAGCGTGTCTGGTATGAATACTACAAAAACTGTCTAAAATTCAGTTTGATGACTTGGACAACGATTTTATCGATCAAGAGCCGTGAACAAGCAATATGTCCATAACTACCGGGGAAATTAAGTGGACTGAACATTAGCGTTTAAGTATGTCTCATTGACGATCTCCGCGGTTTTCGAGTAGGGTGTCTGACATTCTGTCTAAACACTTTATCTAATGTAGTAGTTCCGGATAATGAACGACAGTGGAACCATTCTATTACATTTGGTATTGCATCTATGTTTGATGGTGTAAGACTTGTCTACCAGGTCCCTCGAGTCTCAGCCACCATAATGGTTTATGAAACAAGTTTTTTTAATGTTATACACATATGGGACACCCATATTGTCAAAAGATACAGATATCTTGAACACCTATGAAGGGTTTCTATCCTTCTTTCTCCTAGAATTACAGAGGACCTGCCAGCATGCAACTACAAATAACTGCCAGGAACCAACAACTACCTCCAGTGCACCAACCACCACACCTGCTCCAGTCGATTACATGAAACGATATTACAAACTGAGGAAACGTGATGCTGGCATTATGACTGACATGGACATCTTGGATGACATCATCGTCACTGAACGTGATCATTGTAGCTCTCACTGTCTACGGCAGTCCGTTTTTCAGTGTGGCGCGTACTGTCTCCAGCGTGACGCCTGTTTGGCTTTCAGCGTAAGTCCTCGTGATAAAATCCCCGTGTCGTTTAACTGTAAGTTGTATAGCAATCAACATGCGCAACTCGATACTGCAAACGGATCAAGGTTCTATGAAGTGAAAATTAAAACGCTTTAAATCATAATGTGCATAGAGGCATAGTTCCCTTATTGTGAGAACTAATTGTCTGTTACAAATGCTAGACTGCTGGTAAAGCGCTTACCTTCTTGACTACAATACTGATTTGCGCAATGACAAAATATCGAAAGCTGTCGACGGTCACAGACATTCACCATATCAGCTTATGCTAAATGGATGCCCATCAACATGGGAGACCCTTGTCTCGGATTAACACATAAACGATAGAGAAATGCAGAAATAATAACCATCATTTTTTAGGTAAACCTGCACATATATGTTTAATCCCGAATTTAACTGACATTTGACAAATGAAGGTAAAATATGTTATTTTCTTTCTAAAAACTTACACTTTTCTATGTTATTTATATTGCACTAAAATTATTGCCATGAAAGCAGTGTAGCCTTATTCAGATTGAATATTGCATATTAATTTATCAAATAAACAGATAATTTCAATATACCAAAAACTGGCCTATTTATACGAAATTGAACTTTTCACTACATTTAATGTGTTAGGACCGTTGTCTGAGGTGTCGCTATCCACCTTAATGTATTAGGACTGGTGTGAAAGCAATCGTGGTCCGCCAGATATGAGGGTCCGGGGACCATGGTATCTGGATCTGGGTGCCAGATCCAAATACGAAGTTCCTCCCTCGGAAACAGTTGTCCCCCTATCAGCAGAAACCATGGTCCTGATATCGTTGGTGTCCGGGTCACTGAAATCTAAACAGGAATGTCCGTTCTCATATATGTATAGGGCCCGGACCATGGCATCTGGCGGACTATGGGCGCTTCCACAGCTGTAGAACTCCTCAGAGTCCGGCATCCCTCAGAGTCCGGTTGACCTATATATGAAACTAAAGGAATAGTAAAGACTAAAAATTCTGAATAGAGGTTCGGCCAGCAAATCGGCGGTGCAGTGGATAAAAGCATGGAAGGTGGACAGTACAGCAGAAGGTAAGATTGTGGGTTCGATCCTAGTCGGGGTCAGTCGAAAATGTTTGATTTTCTGCATTTCTCATGTACAGCTTTTGTACGTCTTGTAAAGTTATACCGTCGCATCTTTGTTAAATATATATATATATACATATGTTTCCAGAAAAACTAATGTTATGTATTTAAGTCAATATACATCTGTACGGTGGCCCATATACGACATGCCAGTAATTTTAGTTTTGTATATATATTTTTCCAGTTTGGGCGGGGGTTCTTTAGTTTTCACCCGAGTGGAAACCTTGTTCACTCCTCCTAAGTTTCCACCCAGGTGCAAACGTTTTCACCGGGGTGAAAAGTTTTTCACCTGGGCGCAAACGTTATCACCCTGGTGGAAACCTGTTTTTACTCAAGCGAATTCTGTTTTCACCCAGGGGAAAAACTTCTCGCCTCGGTGAAAACGTTTTCACTCAGTTGACTGCAAAGTTTTCATCCGGGTGAAAACTAAACCAAAAGAAGCAAACCTAGAACTAAAAAGATAATGCAAACTGGAAAAATAGCATGTCGTATTTGGGCCGCCGTACATCTTCAATATGTCGTAAAACACTGTATACAAGTACTCTGGATCCTTCTATCCGCGCTGGGTTAATTTACACTCATGTGATTTTGTGAATCTTGCTAAATCAGGAAGAAACACGAGATATTGAGATATCTAATGAAAATGTATATCACGTTTCTGACATCATTAAATCCTGAGGAAATTGTCATGTCGGAGATCTCTATCACTGTTATAATTAATGTTACTCTTAAATGACAACGCTTGTCCGCTGGTACTACTTACGCGACTTCTCGCATACTCAGGGCGAAATTAGAATATTTTTTTTCATATTCGGTCCGTATCCCCCGAATGCGGGATATCGTGAACGACATTTCCAGCTGACTCGCCGTTCTTGAAGTAGAATCCTGTCATTTGTTTGCATAGGGGGATACCATAAAATATAAGTTTTAATTTTGTTGATGTGAGGGACTACATATGGCGTATACATATCTCGGCTGGTAGCATTTGCTAGATCCTGTGTTAGATGAGACTATTTTTATTAACGTCACAAAACATTATTGCAGAAACTTGTAAAACAGGGCTATATCACCAAGCCCCTCCACTCGAAGTTTCTCAAATTTGGCGATACATATCGCATGCTGATAGCAAAATACGAGCGTAGCGTGCAAGATCTATGGCAGTACGTTTCGTAACTTGTGTCTAATTCCGCTTAACCCGGGGCTAGGAGCCGTATGAACCTATTATGGAATTTTCGGTGTTCAAGACGACAAGGGCTTGTGCGCGGTCTTAAGATGTTGTAACGCGAAGTCGTCCGTACAATGATAGATTCCAAGTTCAAACGACATTTCCAGCTGACTCGCCGTTCTTGAAGTAGAATCCTGTCATTTGTTTGCATAGGGGGATACCATAAAATATAAGTTTTAATTTTGTTGATCAAGGAGTGACATTTAAACGGGCAATAATTCTGGTAACATTTAAGAGTTTGAGAATAGCGAGGTTAGGCATTTGAACCCTATCTGCAAGAAATGAGAATTCTTTGGAACAGAGAGTAGCAGACTCTACTTTCTAGCCCACGCCAGCGAAAACACACTTACCGGGATGGAGCCGGTAAACACCGTAAATTAATAAATGAACTTCACCGGGCCGTGCGGCACAATGCACAGACACATCTTCACCAAAAGTTTGCAACACAAATTGACTAGTAGAGAGCTCAAACAATTTGCTCGAAGAATCATTAATTTGCAACAATCGCACCATGCAAGCGGTATTAGAACTATTCGTTAACACACTCATAATGCAGGGAATATGTTCTTGTTGCATTTGCGCACTACCATAGCATACTCGAGGAGAACGAACCACACACCGGACCGGGACAAAATACCATACCGTCTCTGTGTCCAGTCCAATATGACCCGCCGCAAAGACAATTTGTACATAATGTCCAGGCTCTTCTAATGACATAGCCCAGGACTGCAAACCATATTCAACGTAAGCGCCATCGTCAATTAATGGAAGAGTGGCCGCGTAGGAAAGCGTTTCCTTGTTCCAAACTGGACGCACCAATACATTGCGGTAATACCATTTGTATGGGAAAATGAGACGAACACCTACTGGTAGGAGCCGTCGCAACACCCGAAGTTGAGAGGGTGGAAACAAATCCTCCGTTAAACGGCCTAACTCCAAAGAAGTCATTTGGTGTCGGTAGTGCAACTGAGCTTCCGCAAAAGATTACAAGGTCAATTCTAACTCGTCAACGACATGTCCAAAACGTAGTAACAATATGAGTCGTTGCCGTTCAGTCCGAGCTTCATTGTCATCATCAACAAGAATATCAATATATTGAGTAATATTAGCAACAGTAGCCGACAGTCTGTTTAGTTGATCACGATTGACTCCTATTTCAGCAAAGGCTTTGTTGGCATGTGAGGCTAGTTCATTAGAATAGTGAACAATTGATTTTGTTTCGACTCGTGCTGATTGAATTATTCGGCGCAATTCATCGATCTCATGTGACGTGGCGAGTCCAAAGGCAAGGAAATCCAGTAATCCTCTTCGTTGTCTACCATCAGTATCAACGGAATGAGTAAGTTGCTGAATAGTTCGGCGAATATGCCTTAAGCGATAGAACCAACTAACTATATCATCAGGGTGAATTTGGTCCTCTCGTACAGATGCATTAATGGCCGTCTCAAATTCTATTACACGTTGAAGGAATGTTGGAGGTATCTCTGAGGCTGTGATAGTAACGACCACAGATCACTCTGCTTTGACGAGAGCTATTGATCGACAGCGGAAAGCAAGCACACCATCTGAAAGGCTTGTTATACGCGGCTCTGCGCATGCCGTGCCAAATAGAATGATAAAAAAGATCCACATCCTGACTCTATAATGATTGAAAGCAAAATGTGTACGTACGGCGTTTCATATTATAGTTAGCACCGGTTGCGCTTGCGCAGAAAGTAACGATGTGTGGTTGGCAGACAGTCGTCTGTTAGATCCGACCCATCAGATTCATTGTCCTCTATCTCTTCATTCATTAGCTCGAGACCCTCGCTAGGATCATCCCCTATCTGGACATCCATTGGCTCTGACATATCTGGGGTGCCACCCATCTGAATTGTGTCATCATGAAGGACGTCGTCACCATGACGAGCCATATGCTGAGTGGAGCCGTCAGTCAAAGGTAGTGATCCCTGTGAGGGCGGTTCCACGGAGGGGGCGAAGCCGGATGACTATCATGCCATTCTTCGGCTTGAACCAGGCTACGCTGGGTCCCGACAGCAGGATTGCGTACGGGCCGAGGATCCACCCCATCCCAAACGAATTGGGGTGCAACGATGTGCAACTTACTGATATTCACCACTTTGGCTCTCCTGAACGGGAGTGACGGATATGTGCAACTGTGCTATTTATCCGGCTTATCTCATACTGAGGGTCACAATGAGATGTAAGATTAATCTGCTCTTCGGCTTTTACAACTGCGGAATCACCTATCTTGAACTCACCTGCGTTAGCTCGTCTACTTATCTGAGCAGGGTGATATCGTCGTGACTTTTCCGTTGCCACCTTAGCACGTTGTAAGATATTATCTAATATTGTAAGTCTGTCATCTAAATCTTGAGGTGCATCAACATGAAGTGAAAGGGGGAGCTGTGCGCGACGACCATAGGTCAGAAAAATGGCGTATATCCGGTTGTGACGTGTACAGTATTACGGTACGCCGTGAGTGCGGCTGGCATCTCATACTCCCGTCGTCTGGATTGGTTATTCACTAACTTCTGAATTATTATTCTTAAAGGTCTGGTTGAACCTTTCTGTTTTGCTATTGGTCTGAGGATTGTACGGTGTGGTTCTACGGAGCTCAATACCAACTGCTTTGAACTTTCTGTGAGCCAGCATTGAACTCTTTACCCAAGTCGGTAATCACTATCTCATGTATACCATGGCGTGTACAGTACTCATCAAAGAATTTCCCCTCAACACATTCAGAAGTTATTGCTGGAATAGCATATGCTTCAGCCCATGCAGTATGGTGGTCAATAATGACCAAAATGTACACATTTCCTGTAGGAGAGCGAGTCATTGGGCCTATCAAATCCATACCTACTATCTGTCCAGGGTATTGCGCAAGTGGCATTTCGGTATAACGTGGACGAGTCCGAACCCGTCTATTAACTTGACACCTCGGACAGGTGCCAATAAATAAAGCGACATCTCGGCGCATGCCGTGCCACACAAAACTATCTTGAATTAGACATAGCGTCTTGTGTAACCCTTGGTGACCACTGCGATCATGAGTCTGTTTCAATACACGCTGCCTGAAGGCTGAGGGCAAGACTACTCTGGGATATTCTGCTTCTAATGGAGATGGACGTTTAGTAGAGTACAGTACCCCATTATGTATTGCATAATTATCTGGTACAATCCTTAGAAAATTCCCATACTCATTCTCCTGCTGTTGACGTAATTCGCCCACGTCGATGTCATGTGCATCAAGAGGCACGTAAGGTAGTACCGCATCATCTGACTCTGGAATGATGTAATCACCAGTGTCAAAGGTCGCCACTTCCGGAGGGCGCCGGAGGCGTGCAAGCGTGTCTGCTCTGATGTTTTTGGCACATTTAATGTACTCTATTTTGCATCCATACTCAGCAATAAGTACAGCCCATCTCTGAACTTTTGTCTTCTTGACATCACCTACAAAAAGACTCTTCAAGGGTTTGTGGTCGGTATAAACTACAAATTCAGCCCCATACAAATCTGGCCGCAATTTTCGCAAAGCGTACACAACCGCATAAATTTTCCTTTTCTGTGGCTGGCCACTGCCACTGGCCATCTTTCAATGTCGAGGACACATACTGAATAACCCTTTCTACACCATCGTCACCCTCCTGGACCAAAATAGCACCTACTGCGTAGCTAGACGCATCTGTGTATAGCTTATATGATCTTTGTAGATCACGATAGGCTAGAACTATGTCAGAACACAATATACTTTTCAGTCTGTCAAAGGCTGTCTGTTGGTCAGGCCCCCAATAAAAACGTGCATTTTCCGTGTCAATGTTAAGGGTGGACCTACTATAGATGCATACTGTGGTACACACACGACCGATAATAACCAGTCATGCCGAGCAAGGATCTAACCTCACTCACTGAAGTGGGCGGTGACATGCTACGTAATAACTTCCATCTTTTGACTTTGTGGCGAAATACTATTGGCTGATATATGGTAGCCCAGTAGACCAATTGAATCGCCGGCAAAGACACACTTTTTGCGCTTAAGCTGAAGGTTGTATTCCTGAAGGTGTTTGAACACCAGTTTCAGATGGTAGGAAAGCTATTGAGCATCTGTTGAGTAGATCACAATGTCGTCTACATAAACAAACACAAATTTGCCCACATAATCTCTGAAAACGTCATTCATCGTCCCCTGGAAAACTGCCACTGAATTACAGAACCTGAACGGCATGACCGACCATTCCCACAGACCCTCTGAACAAATAAAGGCCGTTGTTTTCCATATCTTTTTCAGTCATGGGTATTTGCCAATAACCACTTTGAGGTCAAGAGTTGAGAAAATGCTACTACCACTAAGAGAATCAAAGATGTCAGAAATCAATGGTAAAGGACAGCTATCTTTACGTACAATAGAGCTCAGCCTACGATAGTCAATGCAAAATCTTATGTTACCGTCTTTCTTGGGTACCAGGGTTATCGGTGAAGCCCTGGGTGAGGTCGAAGGTCGTACCAAACCTGCGTCCAATATCTCTTGAATCTGTTCCTTGACAACATGTTGTTTCTTCAGTGGCAGTCTATAGGCCCGCTGTTTGATCGGTGGATGATCTCCCATAGGTAAAGTTCACTTGACCTGGGGGTGTCTTCCTGCTCCAGGTTTCTTGGCAACGTCAAAGAGGTCATGGTATTTCTTAAGTACACAGTCAATTGATTTATGGCCCGTAGTCTCTTTAACCGTGGCGGATCCAACCCCCATGCCAAATCGCACTGTTTCTAATTGGTAAGTTTTGTCAAACCACCTCATTCTGGCTGTTTCATAGTCAAGACGCGCACACCCAAGACCGAGCGCGTCGAAAACTAAGACACACTGATGCAGCATCTCTGATACAACAGTAACTGGAACAGGACTAGCATCTTCAAACTTCACCTCAGTCTCAGAACCTTCAATGGCGTCTCGTTAATGGCGTATATAGTACCAGCTTTTCGCAAAGGGCCACGTGCTGACAATCTTTGCCACACATCATGTCTTAATAAAGTTGTACATGCGCCTGTATCAACGAGAGCTGTCACGGTTCTGCCTTGTAGATTTAACTGGGCCGAGAACCTGCCCGTGACATTGGCAACCTTGGCCCCCATCCGTTTCCCGATTGATTCTGAATGAAACTGTTTCGAAAGCTTACTTGTCTCTGGGGGTTGTCATGGGCCACGTGCACTTGGAGATTCATGCGCCCGCGAACAGCACGTGATCTTCCTGGTAAGTAGGTTGTACAGTTGGCCTGAATGTGATTTGGCTGACCGCATCGGAAACACACTGGCCTATTTTCACACTGATGACATTTACGCCTGTTCATTTGCACACCCTGAACCCGCTGACATTGTCCCTGGTTACCACTTCTCCAGCGCTGATGGAACTGTCCACGCGCCTGCGCATTCTGTGGATGATGGGTCGGTACATTCACCTGCCGGATGACTACATCTCGCAACCGCCGAATCTCTGCCGCGATTGCACGACTCTGTACACTCTCGTTTTGACGTGCGCGGTTGCTAGCGCATTGTAGTAAACACTGCCCTTTAGCGTATAGGTAGTCAAGGGTGGCCACCCTTAATAGGTTAGTCTAGCCATGGCAGGGCCTCCAAATGTAGCTTAGCTACCGTTAGGAGTAGGTTATCCTGGCTTAAGTAGGGTCTCCAAACGCTATCTATCTCCGGGAGTTATTGCCCCTGAGGGCGCTGCATGAAAACCAGCCAATCAGGGACGAGGAGACATAAATCCCCGGGAGATACGAGTTGGCAAGGGCACTCTTGCGGCAGATCTCATGGTTGTAAGACGTAGCACCGGGAGCACCTAGGGATTATATTCAACAGGTAAGGCCCCGTTCCGTACCGGTATTGTACTGTAGCGAGGAAATTACTTTAATGGAGTCAGAAGTTTAAATAATCAGTTCAAATTGCTCCGTTTGTAGACAAATTTGGTCTGGTTGGCGACACTGGCGTAGTTTTGCCTTGCTGGTCGGCCATATTGCACGTGCGTTGAAATTTTTCTGACAAAATTGGGTGAGGTTCTTTCTTTGGCCGGGTATTTATTTATACTGTGATAAATAAGGAGTATATTGAGAACTCCTGTGACTTTTATTGTCTCTGAGAGACTATAAGTATAACCGTGACAATTTTGTTTCGTGCAGTTTGCGACTCGGTCGGCGGCCATTTTTTCACGGGATTTTCCTCCCGTCTTTTGACGTGTCGAATTGTATCGTGGAACTTTGGTGGCTTCTTTTGTTGACTGTTTCGTTGATTTCACGAAATTGAATAAAGGGTTTATTGGATATTCTATTAAATTATACCGTCGTCGATAAAATATTATCGGACGGTTTTCATTGTTCAATTTTCGTCACGATAAAATATTGATAAATTGTCGACGTGTTATAACATTTTGGACCTCCGTTAGTCTAACGTTGGCAAATTCTTCCCTGTGGGGTTTATTCGCGAACGTAATTAGTTCAATGATGTGACTTTAACAAGTTTTGTTCATTTTGAGCTTCGTTTGTCGCGTAGTGAAAGATAGGGTATAATTTTTTGTCAATTTACGGGAGTGACGGAGTTGTCTCCCTTACGTTGTGATTTCGACTTGGGTATCGATTTACCGGTGCGGGACACGGCCTGCCTGTTGGATTACTTTAACATTGCACCATAGCTTAGTTAAATTTTGTGAAATTCTTATTCTTTTTCAATTGTTATTTTGGTTGATAGAATTGATAGGGAGATAGGGGTAGGGAAAGTGGAGATATTTGGCTTATATATTAAGTTAGTTTATCGGTGCAATTGTTGAAGGCTGCAGGGGTCATTTTTGACTTATTTTTTTATATTGATTCATTGATTATTTTGTGTTATTTTGTCTGAATTGTCCATGTGTATTGTCTTTGTCTGCATGACCCATGTCCATGTGTCTTGTCTTTGTCTATATTTGTCGTGTATATCGTTAGTTTGTCAGTGTTTTGTGTTCCCTTGTCCATGTCCATTGTTTGTCTTGATCATTCAATAAAACCAAAAAGTTATTTTCTATTTTTTTTTTTATTGTGTTGTCGTTTGTGTTTAGTCATTGGGGACTAGGTGTAGGGATAGTAAGTAGGGATAGGCTAGGTTTGGGAAAGTTCTTCTGAATATATGAGCAGAGGATATTGTCCCCTGCTCGTATGTTGTATGGTTACATGCTGAACCATATAAATACCTACTGCACCCATTATAGGATGTAATTTTTTCATTTAATTGGATTGGATTGAACTTCGGATTGAGTTGTTGTTGTAGGTTTATGTCCACTCGGTTTTTCGCGAGAATCGATTGGACGCAATCTACATGTGGAATTTATTTCTGATTTCAATCATTTCTAAACTCATTGGACACTTAGGTGAAAGAGTCACTCGAGTGTTATTCATCTAAATTTTACATTGTAAAATTTTGGCTGTCTTACACTAGCAGTTGATGTTTACCCTATCAATGCATGAATTGCTGGTGTTTATTCCAATTTGGTGAGTTACATTTACACTATAGAGGCTGAATTTATTTCAGATTCTGTGGTGAACATTTTACACTGGGAGCCTTGATGGTGTTCTCAAGGGTTGAGTGTTCAGTGTTGCTGAAATACTCAGGATTTATTGAATAATAAATTTTGAGTGTTAAATATTTTGGTAAGTTTGTGTGGTGTTAGCAAACTTGTGCCATATCCAATCAGATATTGATCTGGTGTGTGTGGTTCATTGTTTGGTGTTGATTATAACACAAACTCTGATTGTATTTTGAGATTTCAGTGTTGACATATCAACATTGCACTCAATTTGATTGTGATCTGGTGGTGTTAAGTGGCACCATCTGATTTTGATTGAGTGTTTAGTGTTTATTCAAACACTCATTCTGGTATTTACTTAAAAAAAAAAAAAAAAAAAATAGTTGTTTTTTTGTTTTTTTTCTCTTTGAGTGTTGACATATTGGCACTACACTCAATCACATTGTGGTCTTGTGGTGTCAGGTGGCACCATCTGACTTTTGTTCGGTGATTGGTGTTTATTAAAACACAAACTCTTGTGTTTACTTTGAAAAAAAAATAATTAAATAATAAATAAAAACAGTTGGTGTGGCATCAACACTGCACCCGATTATAGTGTAATCAGGTATTGTTGGGCAACACCAGTTAATTTTGGGAATATTTGAAGTCCATTTAATAGATAGGCAACCATAATTTAGTTCGTAATTGCAAACTGCCAACTTGGTGAAGCTTGATCCTATTTATTTTAGGAAATAGACTTTGATCATTGATAATTAGGTCTCATTTGGTATTGATTGGCACCATTTGATGATTGTTTAGTATTCAACACCCGTAGTATTGAGCTATTACGCTGTAACTGGGCTGCTAGTGACTGCAGTTATTTTGTATATTATTTGACCTAGTTTTTGGACTTCATCAAAATTCACTGTAGTTCACTTAACTATTACCTTGTAGCTATTGCGTAAGGGATTAGCTAGGGTTTACTGCGAATGAGGGTGGGGTGTATTCTGGAATATTTGACATAGAATTTTTGATTTATTATCATAAATTTTCTGTTTGTCCATTTTGGACTTTGCCAAAATTCATCATACGGTTTTCGTTATAGCTGGATGGCTTTTGTTTGATATATTAGCTATTCTTGTGCATTTAACTTGTTATATAAGCCGTGATGGATATGCACCCCATGTGATCATCTTTGGTGAGTATTTCAGCAGTTCACCAGACCAGATCATTTTTGGTAAGTTGCGTGGTAAGTGGGTTGTTTGGATCAGTGAGTGTAATTCACTGCTCCTTTTCACGCGCCGCTGCTTTATTTTGACGCTGCGTGTGATTCATATTCATTTTCGAATATGTCGGATTACACAATTGACGTGTCAACCGCTACGGCTGATGAGATACAAACAATAGAGGGTATTGGTAAAGTAAAGGCTGAAGCAATTGTCAAATGTCAGTTTGGGGGCCAGCCTATTAGCTTTAGAGATTTCATGCGCGCAACGCGTTTCTCTGCTTCACATATTGTAGCCATATTACGGGCTTCAGTTATTTCAGGGATAGATATAGAGGGTCCAGAGTATGTCTCTGCCCTGATGGATACGCAGGAGCAGCGAAATAATTTGGCAGTTGAACTCCAAATTCGGGAAATTAGGTCTGAAATGGACAATTTAGTTAGGGATGTTAGGGAGCAGTTTAACTCGCTAAATACAAGAGTGGAACAAAATTTGGATCACTACGGAAATCGTGTTGGTCAGGTTGAGGAAGCAGTAGACGTGATTAAGGAGGAAATAGGTACACATGGGGTTCAGTTAACTGAGCATGGTAACCAATTGACTGGATTGACATCTCAAGTGGGCGAAATACATACTCAAGTGAGGGGGATGGATTCTCACTTGAGTGGGATGGATGATAAATTAGATGCAGGGTTTACCAACATGGGGGACCAGGTTGGAATGCTGGTAACCATGATACGTGGCCAGACGTCTACTCCAATGGTTAGGGGGGTGGGGGATACGAATGTAACGCAGTCTAGTGGCGTCGCTGGGGGGCAGCCGACTCCAGCATTACCTGTTAATGGGGATGCATCTATTCCCGTTGAGTCGGACCTTGTTGATCCTGAAAGTCAACAAGCTCGGGTCAGCCAGTTGCAGACACCAGGGAGCGTAAACGTAGCTGCAGGTAATCCATCGCCAATTTCGGGGAATTTGTTATCCAGTGAATTACAACCTGGTGAACTGAATGAGAGGATACCAGGTGGTTCATATATTGGGTTGCCTTGTGTTAATTCTGGGGAGGATCGCCAGCCCCCTTGGATGCATAACATTGAGCGGGCGATTCCCCCTAGGGGAATCTATGGTAGTGGAGTTCCCCCTGTGGGCCCCGGAAGAGAGGCTCAAACGGACTCATCTAGTTATCATACACCAGTCTCTCAAGTTAGTAGGGGTGAGGGTGATCGCGTTGGTACTCCAACCCCGAACGTTTCGCGACGCAGGGAGTTAGTTGCTCGAACTCCGCACCACACTGAGGCGGAGATAGTTTTGCCAGCGCCTCTGCGAGACCGACATGTTAGGGGTCGGGTACAGGGTGCAACAGGTGGGGATTCTTCTTCCGATAGTGATGATAGTGGGGCCGTCGGGTGCAGTCGCTTATCGGACTCCCAAACGTCAAGGCGTTCGCGATCTCCCACCAGTGAGGGGAGGTCACGCCGTCGCAGCCGCAGTCGTCCACTGCCAAAGACATTGGTTTTTGGTGGTGTAGCGGATACTTGGATCCCATTTAAAATCAAATTTGAATTGGAGATAGACAGTCGTGGTTGGGATAAGGCGAAGTCCCTTAGGCGTCTTCGCGAGTGCATGCATGGGAAAGCTATGGTATACTATCGCGTCCTACCAGAGGCGGTTAAAAAATCATTTGACCAGTTAATCGAAGCTCTGGAGAGGCGCTATGGTAGGCAAGAGCCTGCACATGCGGTCAGACGACGTTTGCAAGTGGAGGAGCTGGGGGCTGATGATACATTGGGTGATTTTGCTGACCGTTGCATGCAGTTGGCTAGGGAAGGCTATCCAGGGGCTGCTGATGAAGTAGTCGATACTGTGGCCGTTGAACATTTTTTGAGGGGTTGCCGTGAACGTCAAGCCGTAGTTTTCGCAATGGAAAAAGATCCGAAAACTGTACAGGAGGCATTGGCCTATGTTAATTCCTCCTTGCACAATCATCGTGCCATGAGCGTTAAGGGTGTGAGATTGGTGACAACCGAGGCTGATGAAACTGTTTGTCCCTGGACTGCCAAGTCTGACTCTGGAGGCTCGGGAGGTTTTTCAGAGGAGCAGCAGAAGACCCTAAAAGCATTGCTTGCAGAGGCCTGTCGAGGGAAGCAGAGTGCGGTACCAGAGAAGGCCGCACCCTCTTCCCGGGGTTCAGCCCCACGCGGCTGGTCTGCCAATGTTATTCGCTGTTATACATGTGGAGAGGAGGGACACAAAAGTTTTCACTGTCCACAAACCTCTAATCTCTCCCGGTCACCGATTCGCTGTTATGTCTGCGATGAATTGGGTCACATTAGCCGGAATTGCCCAAAGAAACACTCGGGAAACGAATAGGGGCTGGTAGGCAAGGTCCACCACCAGCCCAGGATTCTCAGTTGAGTGACCAGAAGGGGGTTGAACCAGCAACCGGAACTAGTGCATCACCTGTGGCCTCTATTGAGGTCACGGAGTCTTCGCCAGTAGCCATTAGGGATGTGATTATTTCACGTTCACCTGGTTGGACAACGACGGTGCCGGTGAAGGTCGGAGCAGTTCCTGTGACCGCCGTTGTTGACACCGCTGCTCAGGTAACCGTCATGAGTCAAGACCTATTTGCCAGATTGAAGTTAAAGGGGCTGTCCACCACCCCAATAAGGTTGACTGGAGCATTTCAGGGAACGTCCAGCATGGGGATGCTAGTGCAAAAGGTCCCCTTGTCTGTTCTGGACTTCCACAGTACTTGGGATGTCGTGGTAGCACCATTAGTGGACGAGCTCTTGTTGGGCTTTGATTTCCTGTCTGCTAATGGTTGCATTGTAGACTTCAATAAGAACGTCCTCGTGATAGGAGACATGAAAGTTTCGGCAACCCTGAAGCAACAGGGAGATGGCGAACCGCTGTCTGTAAACCGGGTCACACTTGCTGAAACAGTAACCATTCCTCCCTTAACATCCCAGTTAGTCCGAGGTGTAATGCAGGGATACTCCCCTGTCCAATCTGGGTCAAATTTGGTCGATTATGTTTTGGAGCCCGTAATCGATCAATCTGTCGTGATGGTTCCCAAGATAGCAATTCGCGGGGGTCCAATGGTTCCGATCTGCTTGCGCAACCCGAATGATACTGAAGTAAAGGTCATTCGGGGGGCCTGGATTGGAACCACTCTGGAATGTGGTGATCACCCCGTGTCTGGCGATGTAGAGGGCGCATCGGTAAGAAAAGTAGATATCCCTTTACCTGAAACCCTCCCAGAGTTCCTTGTACCATTATACGAGGCAACATGTGAGGGTTTGACCGAGGAGCAGGGAGCTGCTGTCAAGGACACACTGATTGAATTCCAAGACGTTTTCGCCAGTGGGGACTTGGATCTCGGTCACTTCGCCAATACCAAACATTGTATTAATACTGGCGATGCACGTCCTGTCCGGCAGCGTATGCGACGAACACCAAGAGGTTTTGAGAAGGAGGAGGGTAAACATCTCGAAGCTATGCTGGATGCTGGAGTCATTCGACCCTCAGAGTCTGAATGGGCTTCTGCCCCGGTTCTAATTCGTAAGAAGGACGGTTCTGTCCGCTATTGTGTGGACTTCCGGGAATTAAATGACAAAACTGTGAAAGACGCGTTTCCGCTGCCGCTGATAGACGAATGTCTGGATGCGTTAGATGGGGCGGAGTACTTTAGCACTTTGGATTTGGCAGGTGGCTACTGGCAGATCTCTATTGACCCTGCGGACCAGCACAAGACTGCCTTTATTACGAAGTATGGGCTTTTTGAGCATGTTCGTATGGCTTTTGGCCTCTGTAACGCTCCTGCAACGTTTCAGAGAGCGATAAATACGGTGCTCCGTGACCTTACTTGGCGGGAAGTGCTAGCCTACCTTGATGACGTCATTGTGGTGGGACGTACCTTTGAGAGTGCCCTGGCTAATTTGCGTCTT
>JAVTVY010049053.1:0-24890 GCA_036873755.1 Hanleya hanleyi | reverse complement strand
ACAGCGAATGAAAAATAGATTGAAATCTTCATGTCCAAACTTTCGTAGAGAAATAAAGCGGGGGCAATTTGAAATTTTATTTTTATTCTGATATTCAATTTTTTATTTCGGCGGGCCCGTGGAACACAAAATAAAGTTGGTGTTGCCTCACACTGGGTTTCGCTCATTGGTAAAGAAATACGATAGGGCATGTGACGCAGTCAGTATGTCGGTACCTCTTCCCACTTCCCTTATATGTGTTGTAATTTTTTATATGGCGAGATTCTGCTGGTTGACGTTTCGTCCCCGAGGCCCGCCCCCTGTGCAGAACTTTTGGTCTTTGATATATGTTGGCATTTGTGGGAAGTTGATGCTGGGTCGACATCGGGCCTTACAGACTAGTCTTGTGTTAAATGCCGTCATTTACATCTGACGACGATACAGCTCACCAATCTCCAATATACGAGTTGTCACAGCGAAACAGCTCACCAATTACCAGCATACGAGTTGTCAGAGCATTTCCATCATAGCTCTCTAGATTTGTATCTAATGCCGCTTATGCCGGTGCTAGGGGCCGTGTGGTCATATCATCCAAGTTGCCACATGAACAGGTACAATAAAAGCGTACCAGAGATACAACACATATCCCGAATCGTTAGATTCTTGGTATGTGCTTTAGAATAGGTTAACCAGAAGACTATTCTGTGAAGTCATGTGACGCAGTCAGTATGTCGGCACCTCTTCCCACTTCCCTTATATGTGTTGTAATTTTTTCCTGTATATGGCGAGATTCTGCTGGTGGACGTTTCGTCCCCGAAGCCCGCTCCCTGTGCAGACCTTTTGGTCTTTGATATATGTTGGCATTTGTGGGAAGTTGATGCTGGGTCGACATCGGGCCTTACAGACTAGTCTTTTGTGTTAAATGCCGTCATTTACATCTGACGACGATACAGCTCATCAATCTCCAATGTACGAGTTGTCACAGCGAAACAGCTCACCAATTACCAGTATACGAGTTGTCAGAGCATTTCCATCATAGCTCTCTAGATTTGTATCTAATACCGCTTATGCAGGTGCTAGGGGCCGTGTGATCATATCATCCAAGTTGCCACATGAACAGGTACAATAAAAGCGTACCTGAGATACAACACATATCCCGAATCGTTAGATTCTTGGTATGTGCTTTAGAATAGGTTAACCAGAAGACTATTCTGTGAAGTCATGTGACGCAGTCAGTATGTCGGCATCTTTTCCCACTTCCCTTATATGTGTTGTAATTAAGACGTTGAGATAAGGCGTTAAGGCGTTGAGTTAGGATGTTAAGACGTTGGGATGGGCGTTAAAGCGTGAACATAGGGCGTTAATGCGTTAAGACGGGCGTAAAGGCGTAACAACGAGCGTTTACGGGCTTCACTGCATTTCGATGAATTAGTGGCAATTCCATGGAATATCTAGAAAATCAGAGCTTCTGAGCTATTTTACCAGGGCGTTGAAGCGTTAAACTAGGCGTTGGCGGGCGTTACTGTCCATAAAAGCAATCGTATCCTACAGACGTGCACAGTTGACGTTCCATTCAGCAGACAATTTACCACGATGTTCAAGTGTACGACTTGTTCGAAGCCTTTTCATCGCCTGGACAGTTTACGTCGTCACACACGTGCACGCTATAAAGTACCCACGCATACATGTGCCGAGTGTGATATAGTTTTCAAGCATCCCAGTCAATTGAGACTTCACCAAAGCGTCGTACACGGATCACGCTCGCCACTCTATCAGAGGATCAGAGCGAGCATGACCGATTAGTGGGTTGTCCACTGTGCCAGTATGGACCTTCACTGTCGACCCCAGACTTACCTGAACTTTTCTAAAAAATTCAACGGAAAGACCCCTCTCATCGTATTCTACATCGCGAGACGAAGAAAACCAGATGACACACCCCATACTGCAAATGTCCATGAGTGGGTTTCCCAGTGAGACCAACATTGTCCACTGCGCCAGTATGGACCTACACTATCCACCCCTGGCCTACCTGAACTGTTCCATTAAAATTCACCGCATGGATTCGAGACCACTCCCATCGTGTTCTACATCGCGAGACGAAGAAAACAAGATGCCACACCCCATAATAAAATCCACAAGAAAAAAAAATGACCATCCCTCTACCCCATACAGGCATGAGATTCACAATCACTGGGGTCTTATGTTGGAGGAGATCACTGTTGTTGGACCGTCACGTGACCGGACATGACGTCACCGGAAGTGACCGGGATGTGACCTTTGATCTAGATGTGACCCGGATGTCTCGTGACTGGCTGTGACGACGCCAGCTCCACGTGATAAAAAACATCAGCCTCACCCTCAATAATGAGGGATCGGTCTTCCTCCTACTATTCACGGGGCTGCCATTTTGAATTTGACCAACATATTTCGCTTTTTGAGATCTGCAAATAGCCTCAAAATGGGCATAAGATATTAGGCTATGCATAGATATATATCTCGATTTTGATAAATTTGGACAATGAACTAAGAATAATGCCTAGAACTAAACGAGCTGCATGAAAAATTTCATTTTTAGATGACCTCATATGGCCGCCATTTTGAATATGACCATCAAATCATCTTGAACTTAGGGATATATGAATAGATTAACCCTATCTAGCCTGGGCTTGTTGGGACCCGTCCAGGCTTGGGATGAGGATGGGACCGCCATAGTGACGTCATTTTCCGAAAAAAAAATTAGGGCAATTTCTCCGCAAAAACTGCATGATAAATTAGTAAATATTGATGTGATGTGAAATAAAATAGATTTTGTCCACTTTTCATCGCGGAAAAGCAGAAATTTTGAAGAAATATGACGAAAACATCACTTTTCTGGTATCCCACGTGGCTTCCATCTTGAATTTACCCATGATCCTCTGCTCGGAGGGTTATGCAAATAGGCTCCGATAAGGATTTCTATATGATAAACTATAAAGTCACGGAGTTTCAGCTCTCCATCTTTTTTCGTTCCGGAGATAGCGCAGAAAATTTGGTAGCGGGAGCCATTTGTCCCCCCCAGTACTCCCAGAGATCGCACGGGCGTTAGGGATGTTAGGCTACGCTTAGAGATCCAGCTTGCCTTGGATTATTAGCGCACCATTCAAGATTAGTGCCTTGAACTATACGAACAAGATGAAAAGCATGATTTTCAGAGAAACCCATATGACCGTCATTTTGAATTTTTTCATCATATCTTAATCTTGGTGAAAAGCAAATAGAATCAAAATGAGCATAAGATGTTAGGCGATGTTTAGATATCTCTCGGTTTGGAAACATTTGCACAGTGAGCGAAGAATAATGCCTTGAACAAAACGAGTAACATGAAAAAAATATGATTTTCGGGTGACCTCATACGACCGACATTCTGCATTTGACGTCCAATCTTGATCTTAGAGATATGTAAATAGGTTCAAAATGAGCGTAAGCTGTCAGGCTATGCTCAGAGATCTCTCTCGTTTGATAAATTTGCACAATGAGCTAACAAGAACGCCTTTGGCCATAGGAGTTCGATGAAGAAAGTATGATTCTCAGATGACCCCATATGACTGCCATTTTGAATTTTATCAGCATATCTTAATCTTATAGAGAAGCAAATAGATTCAAAATGTGCGTAAGATGCTAGGCTATGCTTAGATATCTCCCAGGTTTCACAATGAGCCAAGAATATTGCCTTGAATTACAAGCGTCTAGTCCGTCATTCCATAATTCAGCCGTCGTCCATTAGAGAATATCCGTGTCCATAATCCAAAGACCTATTCCATATTCCATATAACAGTATTAGCACCAAATTCAAAAAGGCAATCATAGTATACATAAACAAAGGCTTGCTTCCTGCAAGAGAGAAGCGGTCAACAGTTTTCAATGATGCCGGCAAGATATCATGATGTTCCAAAAATATCATATCCGTATCGCTGATCAGTATTCTTAATCCATAATAATCGTTGTAAAGTCGTCATCTAAAGAATGATGTATCTCAGTCACGCGTTGATAGTGGATGTTCATATGAGTACCATGAGGATCTTGAAGTAGATGGGTTCATACGGCCCCTAGCCCCGGGTTAACCGGAATTAGAGACAAATTACGAAACGTAGCGCCATAGATCTTGCACGCTACGCTCGAGTTTTGCTATCAGCATGCGATATGTAATCATTTCTTTTGTCATAAAGTCGACGAGAGAGAATGCCCGCTTCATTTTTATAGAGATATAGATCTAAATATGATGTGCCTGTAGGGCTGTCTGTAGTTTCCTTCAAATCCAGTGAAGGTGGATATATATCCTTCACTGCGTCATTTATATTACGATTATTCACAGCGAGAAGATCGTCTATAAAGCGTTTGGTGAATGAGAAGGAACGGGCTTTGAATGGATCGTTTTTTGAAAGCGCCTGCATATAATCATATTCATAAGAGAACAGATACAGGTCAGCCAACAGGGGTGCACAATTAGTACCCGTTGGAATACCTATATGCTGCTGATATATTGTGTTGCTAAATTTCACATCGATATTCTTAATGAGAAACATGAAAAGTATGATATTCAGATGACTCCATACGGCCACGAATTTGAATTTGACCATCATATCTTGATCTAAGGGATATGTAAATAGATTTCAAATGGGAATAAGATGACACGAATCGTTAGGTTCTTGGTATGTGCTTTAGAATAGGTCAACCGGAAGACTATACTGTGAAGTCATGTGACTCTGTCAGTATGTCGGCACCTCTTCCCACTTCCCTTATATGTGTTGTAATACAGGAAAGGCCACTCAGTTTTGATAAATGTGCACATTGAGCTAAGAATAATGCCTTGAACTATACGAAAAACATGAAAAAGTTTGGTTTTGTGATGACCCCGCATGTCCGCCATTTTGAATAAAATCATGATATTTAAAGCTGAAAACTATGCAAATATGCTCAAAGTATGCGGCAGGCCATAGGCTCTGATGTGAGATCCCGACATGAGCGCTATCTTGAATTAAACATGACGGTTAATTACAAGAATTTCGGAAATGGGCTCAAGATTAGCCCAGTATAATATTCTAAAACTTTGAAAAATCCTGGCTCCCGATATTTATTCATTCTGGTGATACAGCGAAAAGTTCAAAAGAGCGCTAAATTTTCATACCCTCTATCAACGAGGCCAGAAATGGTTAATCCAAAGTACTTCAAACTCGAGAAAGAAACATTGGCATCAACAATTTTCCAATCGGGGAGGTTAAATCTATAAGAAAATGCATGTTGCCAATAATTTACAAACAAAAATACTCGAAGAATTATGCTCCTGCACTAAAGAAGCCAAAATGTAAAGCTAATAATATGAAAATATTGACTTGTGCAGTTTTGTTGCCCCGGGATGTACATATATATTGCACGAACCGCAAGCGAGGCCAATATGCACAGCCGGGGGCGGGGGCAACAAAACTGCATATTCCCTTCACAACAAGGCCATAATTTCATTATTATATTTATCAACTTAACTCTGTGCTAATCTATTATCCCTCGAGCAAAATATTGTTTCATGTTTTATTTTGCAAGTGCACAATCCTTCTGAGTTGGTTGTTTTCAGTGGGCAATCGCCTGCAACATAATTTATCATGCCCGAGATTCCACTGATCCGGAGCTGCTTCACTTCTATCGTATAAATCTCACAAGGCACGTATAGTTGTTCAATGACGCTTGTTAGTTACTCCAATAAAGTGCTTGGGTACGATTCCACTTACAATTAGATGGGGGAAATATTTATTTCTGCTGTATTCTGCAGCTAAAATCAGCTCGACGAACTGCTCCGTGATCGGCTGTTTGTAGCGAGCGAGAGAACGCGGCGACCTCGGTTGTAATTAACTCCCTTTGGTGTATATACCATGGGGGAATATGCAGTTTCAGCGGGCAATATACACCCACGTGACCGGGGAATATGCAGTTTTATCTTATTACAATTTATATAGGAAGACACTCTAATAAATATAATAATTGAGCATGTTAATCGCCAATATGGTACTTTTACTGACTTCACACTGCCAAAAATAGGGTACTTATTAAAGTTTATGAAACTTATTTCAAGATATTTTTTCTTAAAACTAGAAAATTTTAAGAAAACTTATCTCAATAATTGTCAGTGATTGAAAATTTTCTTATTTTTTCTTATTTTAAGAAAAATTAACTCATTTGAGATATTATTGAGCAAATTGTGCCTTGTTCCAAGAAATAATATCTTATATAAGATTTCCTTTATCAGGTTTTATCTTATTATAAGATTGTTTTACTTTAATAAGTGTTTTGTTAGACAATTTTTCTTAAATAAGTTTATTGGTAGACCATGTTGAGATAATAGTTTCTTAGCTTAGTATTAAAATATTTATTTCAAGTAATATTTTCTTAAACAAAACTATGTCTGTGGTCTGCATGCATGTTTGAAAAGCCAAGCATATATCCATCCAAGAATGATTTCATGCATGGCATATAATATGTCCATGCCTTAAAAGACTGAAAGATGGTACACCGGGTCCAAATGAAAAGTTGTTTGGGTAACATGACTGGCCCACCATAAAACCCTATTATGCTCATATATCCAAAACTTTGTTGTTACCTTCCCAAATATAATGATAGTCATGTGCAATATAGCTTTCTTTATCATGTTGGAGAAAAGCTCTCTCTAGAAATGGAGGTAAAAAAGATAGTTTTTGTTTAATCTTCTGATTGATTCTTCATAGAATTCCAAAACTTCTACATATCCGCATTGGATTGTGTCAATTAAAACAAGCAAATTGTTGTCAGCCAAAAATAGAGTACTTAAATAAGTTTTTTCACCTCAATTCTAGATAAATTACATTAAAACAAGAAAATTTCAATAAATATTTTCTTTGTTTGTTCCATTTTGTCAGATTTATCTTATTTTAAGAAAAATGATCTCAAATATGATTGCATTTTACTAGATATATCTTGTTATAAGAAAAATTATCTTGACTAATATGTCTTTTTGTGATTTGTCTCCTTAAAATGTAAGATCGTGAATTGAGCGGAAACGGATCGCTACACTAATAGTATGAACCTGTGGTTTCCTGACAGAAATTAATCATTATCAATTTGTAAGAGTTACTGTTACAATTTGCCTAAGATATACTTGAAATTATATCTTCTACTTGAGTGAGGAACATATATTTGTAATTTAGTAAGTCCACCTCCATGTGCGGTTATGGTTTTCATATGGGTTCAGGGATTTGATTCTGCCATTTTCAACTGAAAATTTCATGTTGTTGCACAGTTGGTATCCAGGTACTTTATTGAGGAAACTCAACTGCATGCGCCTCTCATTGGATCATTCTACAGGTGGATGAGAGTAGTGTGTTGTTCAATGTGTTCAATGAACTGAGCGAAAACGTCAAAAATGAGATTTGCTTTCTTTGGGAGTGGATTTACAGATATACAACAACAACAACAACAACAACAAACTGGGAAACATAAACTAACTTCTGCTGGTGAAAGTGTGGATCTGCAGATCTGTTTCTTCATTTTTGTCTACCTGAACACAGTCAATTAGAAAGTAAGTTTAAGACTGTTACATTGATTTCGAAGCAAACGCGAAAAAATATATGTATAAAAAGCAAAGATACAAACTCGACCTCCCATGTGCACAGCAAGTATTTTGGTGTTGAATATTCGTTATACCTGTCAGCTAGGCATGCAAACCAAAGTCATTGCATCAAGCCAGTGACTGCAGTCTATTCAGGAAACATGTTTTTGAAATGTAAATTAGTGGCAGGTTGCCTCTGACAATCTTGACTGGCAGGAACTTTTGGGGCTTTGAGTATTCGCATAAAATTTGGGATCTGGATTCTACATGGTTTGCAGTGAATTGATTCCTCCATTCCCTACTTCTTTGCTTCAGCTTTGGAAGAATATTTTTATATGAACTTGGTTGTATGCTTTAGCTTGCAAGACCTTGCAACCCTGTCTGTGACTAAACATTGGGACTTTCTCCACCACAAGCATTTTCTAAATTTTGGAGAATTATCCATCATATCTTTGGTGTTCGGCCGTTTTACATGGTTTCAATTATATCAGTCTCTTATCATATTATACAACTTCGACATGGGCGAGAAATTTTATGCAAATATACTCTAGTATTACTGCTATAAATGGAAAGAAATACTTGTCAAGGTGAGGTTTTAAGGATGCATGCCAGAACAAAGGCCTTAAAATATTTGAAATAAGTTTTTTATTTATCTGTTTTACATATATGACTTTTGCCCTTCAATTGCATGATGATGGGTTGAAAGTGACATTAAATTCTATTCACTCAGTCACACTTCAATTGCATGACATTATTTTGATAATGTTTTTATATGCTAACTGTAACAAGCATATATTCATGTTCAGTTTTTGGCAGTAATTTGATATAAAAAAAACATTAGTTAAAAACGTTAATTGATCATATTTTTGCTACAAAAGAAAGTATCTGTGGAAAAGAGTATATAAAAAGGTTTGGTACTTTTCAGGACATTGCATATAAGTGAAAAATCAACCCTACTAGCGCAACCCATACCAACTGCCTATGTAAACGCAACAACATGACCTTTGATTGCATATTTTTTAAATAAGATAATCGAATAACTGCAATGTTCTTGTGCAAGTTCTGTTTTCTTATTTTTTTATATTTTTTATTCTAGTTAATTTTATCTGATTATTTTTCTTATGCAAGTTAATTTATCTAGGAGTTCTGTGTCGTTGTTTTTCTTATATAAGTTTACCTATCTATAGTGTAATTCTTAGCCAAGTAAATTTATCTGGATAAGTTTTCTTAAGTAAGTAAATTTATCTGGTTAACTTTTCTCAAGTAAGTAATTTATTCTTAGGCAAGACATCTTTTCTTACCACACTCTAAAAAAATCTTAATTAAGATTTTGTTAACAAGAAAAATTAACTTGCATAAGATTTTTTTCTTGAACTAGATAAATTTTCTTGAACAAAATAAAAACAAATCATCAGAAGAATTGTCTTAATTAAGATAATTGAACAAGATTTTTTATCTTGACTAAGATAAAAAACTTAGATTATTTTTCTTAGTTAAGAATTTACACCCAGATATTTTTTCTTACCACACTCCAAGATATTTTTTACTTATTTTAAGTAAATTTCTACTTAAAACAAGTTTTTTTTTCTTGTTTTAAGTACGCTATTTTTGGCAGTGCATAAATCACTGATATACATATTATATTGTCTGTCTTAAAGCTGCCAGTTTTTCTTTTGCGTAGAAGCTTTGCTGATTTTTTTTTGTACCACAAAGGACATGCAATTATTACATTTCAACAGAAACAGTTGCATTGAGGTAAATATATCAGTAAAAGAAAGTAAAAATAAAAAAATAAATGAAAAATAAATGAAAAATTTAGATAATGACGTTTGAAGTTCATGACGTTAACGTGGCGTCATCGTGACGGTGAGATATAAATTGCATCGTTTGATACAGCAGCATGACCCAAATACGGGTTGTTGAAGGTTTCAGTTCTTTGTTTGCGATGATGGGCCATATAGTGTGGCCAAGTCGTGGTCTCTGCAAAAAGATAAACACATTTTATCGATTCTGCCGAAAAAGGGGGTAGGGTAACTTTAGGGCAAATTTCGCCACGAGAGCCTGGTTACCATGGTCATATTTGGTATTGCTGAATGCCCAATGGATGTCGTAAGTTTTCTGGGTGCATGGAAATAACTACCCGTTGAAGTAAAGATATCAGCGAGATAATTCTAGCGATATGTTTTATAGATTTGATCAATTTTAACCTCATTTTGGGCGAAATAATCGCATGAGACCAAGGTAATCAATTACATATGGCTTTTCTTCAAGTGTATGCTTAGACCAGTTCAGCACCTTCAATTTGGAGCCAAATATGCAGACGCAGTTAAATATTGGGTAATTATACATTCGATTTATCAATTTCGTTGAAAATTTGGTAAAAAAACAAACAAAAATCTTGTTTTTCATCCAAAATGCAGCAGCTTTGTCCACAAAAATGCACATTTTCAGAATCAGCACAAATTCTAATCTAGAAAACATGCTCAAACCTTTTGACCTCCGACGTACAATTAAAAGAGCCCTATCTCTAGGACTAGTACACTTTCAATGTTTTCAATTCCGCCAACATATACAGTTCAGGTTAATTCGAATCGTCCCCTAGTTTTACAGAGGAAACTCCTGTAGACAATACAAGCAAATAGTCTCCTTTCATTATTGAAATCCAATCAGAAAAACGTGGCGTACTTTAATTTCGGCAAGATTGATGTTGAAAAATCGTGCCTAGAGGGGCCAGTAACGGGATAATAATTATTAAATTTTCGTAGTTAATCCGAATTTTAAAATTGGAAACCATGCCTGTCATGGAAGAATATAATATAGCATTTATCTCAACGAATAATGCTTGCTAAAAGTAGGAAAGTTTGTTAGGTACTCTCAGATTCACATTTGACAGCTGACAGACAGCCGCATTGTTGGAATAAGCTCGCTGGTTTATCTCATTTGATGTTAACTGTTGATATAATTTGTTTTGAGATATACTCCAGGAGTTGTGATGTACATTCAGGTTTGTACTGTTTTGTTCTTAATCCAATCAATAGATTTTAAACAAGAAACCGACGATAGAAAGAAAATCTCATTTTTGGATAAAGAATTAACAATTTTGATATTTATTTTGCGTTTACGAATTTACGTTAAAGACTATATATAGTGGGTGGAATAGAACGACATTCAAATTAATGAAATTTGCGCGACTTTACTCAATTTCAATAAATTCTCATATTCTAAGTGGAACTATCCCTTTATTGATCCTGTCCGTTACTGGTAGTGCCATGTTATATACAATAACAGCGACCTACATGTATATATGAAAATGTCCCACATTAAAAATACGAAGCTGCGCATCTGAAAACCCCTCGGCTCTGGGCGCCAGCCATTCATAATGTATTCAATTTGAAGCAAGACTTCAGGAACACCAAGCAGTCAAGTGACAAATATACAGATTATGAAAAAATTTGCCATTAGAAATGGCCTCTAAGGTTTATGTCCAATCAGAGAAGTCGGTATTCATTACATAAGTCTGTTGATGCATCGATGATGTATACCAAATTTTGTCATAGAGCATTTGAAAATTATCAGAGATAGAGATCATTAATGATTTCGCATAAATTAAAGATGGCCGCCCATCCTTCCCACCACTCAGAGAAACTGATGTGGTTATTCATTGCAAGTGTCTTGATACATGGATGCTGTATACCAAGTTTCATATAGAACACTGAAATGGTATCAAAGATATACATCATCAAAGATTTTGCATAAATTAAAGATGGCCACCAAGGTTTCTGCCCAATCAGAAACACCAGAACTGCCATTTATCGTAAGTCTATTGATGCATCGATGATATATGCCAAATTTTACATCGAGCACTCGAACGGTATCAGAGATAGAGATCATTAATGATTTCGCATAAATTAAAGATGGCCGCCCATCCTTCCTGCCACTCAGAGGAACTGATGTGGTTATACATTGCAGGTCTCTTGATACATCGATGCTGTATACCAAGTTTCGTATAGAACACTTGAATGGTATCAAAGATATATATCATTAAAGATTTTGCATAAATTAAAGATGGCCGCCAAGGTTTCCACCGAATCAGGGAAACTGGTTTGGTCATTCCTTTGAAGTTTCTTGATGCATCGATGATCTATACCAAGTTCACACACGGAACAGTGAAATGGTACCTAAGATACACAAGATTAATGATTTCGCATAAATTAAATATGGCCGCCAAAGTTTCCAACCAATCAGGTCCAGATTCAATAGGGTTCTGGATCATGAGCATATGGATGTGCAGTGCAAGTTTGGTGTGCCTAGGGTAAGTCGTTCTAAAGATATCTTGGTAACGAGAAAGCTGTGATGGTTTCGCATAAATTAAAGATGGCCGCCAAAGTTTCCAACCAATCAGGTCCAGATTCAATAGGGTTCTGCGTCACGCGCATACGGATGTGCACTGCAAGTTTGGTGTGCCTAGGGTAAGTCGTTCTGAAGATATCTTGGTAACGAGAAAGGTGTGACGGACGGACGGACAGACGGACAGACGGCCAGACGGACAGACGTACATGACGACGACAATACCCTTCGGCCAAATTTTGGCCGAGGGGTAAAAAACGGAAGTTCGGGTGATTTGACTTTCAAACTATTATCATCACGCTTGAAATGTTGAATTATTCACAGTTACTATTTACGGTCTACAATTATAAGTCTCTATCAAAGACGGCCCCAATTGACGTCAGTCTACCAACGTTAGGGAGCATGTCAAACTTTGGACCGTTCTATTTGCATTTCCGCGTGAAAACAGACCGTGTACGCGGTCCAAATCTCTCAGCGTTCGACCGGTCCCACGTCCAAAAATGACCGTGGGATCGGTCCTTTCTGGACGTGAGCATTGTTGGATTAGGGACCGTTTTAAACGAAGAGAGCTGTACCGAGTGTAAGTTGTACAAGACCGCCGCCTCCTTCTCCAAGACATTAAACTGTCAGTACCGTACATTCTGAAATGGCCTTATTGTACGTGAGTAGTATATAAACAACAAATGAGATGACGTCATCGATGACGTCACAGAGGTCAAAGGTCACAGAGGTCAAAGGTCAAAAGTAGTTCCGTCACGTGAGTTCCGTGAATCGGGCGTGTGTATTCCTCCGCGGTGATGCGGTCTGGTGGTGATGCGGTCTGCCTCCGCGGACAGAAAGTAGTCCCAAATTCTCCGGCATTCTCCGGCAATCTTCAGGGGCGAGAGGGGTCCCTATTGTGCCGATTGGGTCGTATGAGGTATCAATGTGAAGCATTCGTGAAGGGGCATCTGTTGGGGTGGGTGTGGTGTTGAAATATCGTCATTCTGCGCATGTGTCACATCCGGTCACGTGACATCCTCGCAGCGCGGGTTATCGCCGGAAGTGCGCGGGTTATCGCCTGATACGCCTATGACGTCACATCCGTGTCAAAAGGTCACTACCGGCTCACAATCTGGAGTTATCTTCCCCTAGAACACCAGGGGGCAACGAGGGGGCCATAAAGGCGGTCATGAAGGTCAATACCATCAAATTAGCTCTTACTAACTACGGTATACAAAATAACCCGAACCCACAATGTTGTATGGAAGAAACACACATTTTATAACAGAAAACAGAACATATATACAGCAGTTAATTAAGCCCAACAAGGCCGGTGCAATAGCCGCAGTACTCATAGAACATATATACAACAGTTAGTTCCTCTTATCATGCCTTATCAAAGGCGGTTGGTACCCATAAAATTGAATTGAATTATTGAACCTATATACAACAGTTAATTCGTTAGTCCGGTGCAATATCAGCAGTACTCGTAGAACATATAACTGTCTTATCAAAGGCGTTTGGTACCCATAAAAATCGAATTATAGAACAGTTCGTTAGTCCAGTAGAATATTCGCAGTGTTCGTATTTATCACTCTAAATGTCAAGATAGGTTGTAGTCACACCATCGGGCAGGACTTTGCGCTTGGGGTAAAAGTATGTGAAGGCGTCCCGTTCCTGGGTATACGAGCGCATCTGGTGGTCGATGATACGGAAACCTCGGTTAGTGCCACTCGCACTGGCCTGGCTCTGGAGGACATTCAGGTACAGGGCCTTGTTGATGTTGGAGTCGCGTCGACTCACCCCCTTACAACTGAATTTGTTGTCATCACCGTCACAAAATTAAGTTTTCGAACACAGGGCGATCATATGATGGCCGAGAAGGGACATCGCTGTATTGTGTTATGAATCGGGACCGACACACGAAGGCAGGATGCGAAGTCGCGAAGGCAGGATGCGAAGTCGCGAGGGCAGGATGCGAAGTCGCGAGGCCAGGATGCGAAATCAAAACAGCGAAGCGCGAAGCGCGAAGTCAGGATGCGAAGTCAGCATGCGAAGCGCGAAGTCAGGATGCGAAGTCGCGAGGCCAGGATGCGAAATCAAAACAGCGAAGCGCGAAGTCAGGATGCGAAGTCAGGATGCGAAGCGCGAAGTCAGGATGCGAAGTCGCGAGGGCAAGATGCGAAATCAAAACAGCGAGGCGCGAAGCGCGAAGTCAGGATGCGAAATCAAAACAGCGAGGCGCGAAGCGCGAAGTCAGGATGCGAAATCAAAACAGCGAAGCGCGAAGCCAGAATGCGAAATCAAAACAGCGAAGCGCGAAGTCAGGATACGAAATCAAAACAGCGAGGCGCGAAGTCAGGATGCGAAATCAAAACAGCGAGACGCGAAGCGCGAAGTCAGGATGCGAAATCAAAACAGCGAGGCGCGAAGCGCGAAGTCAGGATGTGAAATCAAAACATCAGCATTGCGCATGATCCTATCAAAACGAGGCCGGTTTGTAGCCCTGATTCCTAATATACATTGTAGGGGCAATTGAAGATTATTGCTGGTTGTTGTTATCACAGCAACGGAGGAAGTAAAATTATTCTGATGTGTATCTTTTCTTTGCATTACTGATGTTTTATAGAAATTCACAAATGGTATTTGAATATATTTTCAGATCTGGTGTTTCGGGAATGATTAAAACCAACCCGAATAATTGATAATTTATACTGAAGCGCTCAAAGCTTGCTTAAGACTCTATGTCAGCCTGGTGACTGTTCAGGTTGACATTTTTATTCCAATCTTGCCAAATTTCCAGTTAGCCTGGTGTGTGAATGGGCCATACCATCTAGGAATAATTGAGAATTATTGCTTACCAGATAAATTGGTCTTTATATATAGTGTATATAGTGTAATTTTCCATGCTTGGCAAACACGGGCTCTCGCTTTAAAATATGGCCACGTATGAGTATTATAGTAAGCTATATGATAATTTAGTGATTCTAAAAAAAATTAGAAATTTTAAAATTGAAAAAAATTAAAATTTTAAAATTAAAAAAGCAAATCAAATTAAAAATAAAAAAATATATCTCTCTGACACAACAGTGCTACTTAGCCCTGTGTCCTAAACGATCCGGGCCAATTCTAAGATGGAGGTTTGTACAAATTTAGGATTGATGATATAAAATGTGAAATCAAGGTTCAATATTTCCATACATCCTTATTATGTGCTAATAAATATATACACACGGAAACAGATAGACTATTAACAAGCAGTAAGATAATTAGCGGTTAATTTGGGGCTATTGTCTAAAACTCGTATGTTCGTCACTCCATGCCAAACGTCTACGTACAGGGTAATATCATAATTCGCGAACATTAGGCTGGTTAAAAAAGTTTCCTGTTTAGCATCACCGCCCGTCCCGAAATATTCGGCCGCCCCGTATTTTTTATTTCTATTCTTTTTTTCCTCCTCATCTTTGGAATCGACGCTCCGAGACCGAAGTCAAGCGACTCAGAAGTAGATATCTCAATAAATGTACACTAAAATTTATTGAAACTAGACCCAGATACAAGCCAAACGATTTTTCTGTTCAATAAACTAGTTACATCATTCATCCGACGATGCATATAGTTTGGAGTCCGAAGTCGAGATTCGTCAAGGCCGAGGCCGCCAAACATTGTCAATTTATTGTTTCTCTGTTTACATCAACCCTTTGAAATATAAGCATAAATAAAGAGATATTCTTGTATATTCTGTATGGTACAAATCGGCCGTGTTCTAATTCATTTCCAGAATTCCCCGTCAGTATCCACCACAGAAACAGCCAAATCAAATAGTTCGATAAAACAGGCTTTGGGTGTGCATTTATAACTTGGACAGTTATAAACCAGAATTGAAAATACACAAATTGATATATATTTGTTCAATTATTATTCGAAATTCAAAACCCTCTATCACTGAGTGATAATACCGCATGCCCCTACAATGTATATTAGGAATCAGGGCTACAAACCGGCCTCGTTTTGATAGGATCATGCGCAATGCTGATGTTTTGATTTCGCATCCTGACTTCGCGCTTCGCGCCTCGCTGTTTTGATTTCGCATCCTGACTTCGCGCTTCGCGCCTCGCTGTTTTGATTTCGCATCCTGACTTCGCGCTTCGCGCCTCGCTGTTTTGATTTCGCATCCTGACTTCGCGCCTCGCTGTTTTGATTTCGCATCCTGGCTTCGCGCTTCGCTGTTTTGATTTCGCATCCTGGCTTCGCGCTTCGCTGTTTTGATTTCGCATCCTGACTTCGCGCTTCGCGCCTCGCTGTTTTGATTTCGCATCCTGACTTCGCGCTTCGCGCCTCGCTGTTTTGATTTCGCATCCTGCCCTCGCGACTTCGCATCCTGACTTCGCGCTTCGCATCCTGACTCGCATCCTGACTTCGCGCTTCGCTGTTTTGATTTCGCATCCTGGCCTCGCGACTTCGCATCCTGACTTCGCGCTTCGTATCCTGACTTCGCATCCTGACTTCGCGCTTCGCACTTCGCTGTTTTGATTTCGCATCCTGGCCTCGCGACTTCGCATCCTGCCCTCGCGACTTCGCATCCTGCCTTCGCGACTTCGCATCCTGCCTTCGTGTGTCGGTCCCGATTCATAACACAATACAGCGATGTCCCTTCTCGGCCATCATACGATCATGGCATCACCGCTCCACTCTAGTTTAAACAGGCCGGGCGTCCGCTTGTCGTAGGTGTAGTGGTCGCGTCGGGGTAGCCACTGGTCCCGTTCCGCCTCATATTGTGCACGTAATTCTGGTTTGACGAGTGACTCCCAGTCCGGGTTGGAAACGGCCATGTATGCTAAGTCGGTGTCCATTTCTATCAATTGCCAGCCTGATTGGTGGAAATACACGCATATGAAATCGTATATGAATTCCAGCATTCGCAGTTTGGCCAGCTGGTACACCATACATCCTATTTGGAGCGGCAGGTTATATGTGATGGTCTTTTTAGCTGACGTCACTTCGTAGGTGGTGTCGTCAATCATCTCCATGTGTCGGTATAGAGGCGAATTCACGCGTTTGCGGGCTTGTTTCGTGGTACAAATGTTCACGGTCACGTGACGGTCCTGGTTCGTTACCGTTTTTCCATATCCGCTGTTCCCAAGTAATTTCATCGTTTCCCCGATGATGGCTTTACTGGGGTCGGCGTCTCCTTGGCGACGGGCGGTAGTCACGTCGTTCGCGAACTTCTCAAAGGAGAAATAAGCCTGGGGGTGAATTCTATGACTTGGTATATTTTCGTAATTTCCAGTCCGTGCCTCATATACCACTGAAGCAGAGGGGTACCGAGCAAGATTTTTTCGCCAAACATGCTGCCGATCAACATACGCCGTGGTCGCGTTAGGTAGTCGTGTTCTTCAGCGTATGCGCGCATATGGGCTCCGATATCATCTCGACTCACCTCAGTGTTTTTGAAGATGGGCGGACATTCACCAAACGTGTCTTTCAAGTGGTCAGGGACGTGCAGATCACATTCCACGAATCCATAGAGGTCTCCCGTCTCAACAGTGCGTAGGATGTCGATCATGGTGATAACAGTCCGATAATCCAGTAGTCGGTCGTGAGCGTGTAAGAACGAGTATAACTCAGGTTGACGAAGTTGCATGTGGTGGAATTCGCATTCCCATAGCTGTTCATAGGCATAGCCCAGTCCACAAATGTATTCTCGATTCTGCTGTACTTCTTCACGTAAGGCGGCCGGGGTCAGTCCACGGCGCTCGTTATAGCGCCCTCCCGCGAACGAACACTCATGACCGTGCCAATAACAGCCGTGAAATTGAAACACGGTCGGTACTGTATTGATGATAGCAAATCCGTCCACGGGAAGGCGCCGATCTCCAATTCGCTTTTCCGTGTGGTTGCCTTGGTGACGGATAGTGATGCCTCGTCGCTGACTTTCCCAATCCAGCCATTGTTCTGCTTGATGTTTCGTAGATCGTTGAGCTCTGAATTCTCGACCCTCAGGGAGCCACCGCGTATAATGACCGGCCGGCATGGGTTTACTCAAACACGATAGGTAAAGGGCATTGGCGTCGAATCCTATTATTTTCTCACACAATTTTTCTCCTCGGATATGGGTCAGCTGTTTATCATGGTACCGATGGAATATAATACTGGGGCCGCCTACGATATTTCCCTTCAAACAGTCAAACATGTCGGCGTCTTTCTGATCGACGAGAGCGAAGAACGTGGGTAAATCCTGGAACAGATACCGCAGGATCAGACCGGGAATGCTAACACAGTCTTTGAATACGTCGACACCCATATCTCGGTAGAAGGCGGACATTTTGTCGGTAGCTTCCAGAAAAGGGATGACATCCAAATTGTTGTAATCGACGAGAAAATCCCGGAGAGTTTGCATTCCTTCACGGACCCACACCTGTTGCAGTTCGGTATACATGGTGGTAGATAATGCTTCTCCTTTGAGATCGTTGTAAAAGGCCTCCTGGGGTGGTAACTGGGTTTCGTCCAGACGCTCGAGACTCGTCATGTAGTTGTAGGGAAAGCAACTTTTCCTCTGCGCGCAGTCGTACGCTTTCACCCACTGTTCATAGCTGTAATTCGGGGCCAGGTAATTACGTACATCTAAGAATCGGAGTGAAGTTGTGGATAGAGCGACGTGGTTGTTTGTCTTCTTAATAATGAATTTCACATTCCCAGCTTTAGCGAGGTACGGGTACAAGAATTCTTTGATTAAGTTCAAATCATATCGGCCCGAGTTAAATCCAAGGACGGGTAATTGGTTCATGTATTCCAATAAACGCAGTTTCAGTTTCTGCGCATAGGGTTTCGGTGGTTTGCGTTCCTCACTTTCGTCTTCGTCATCGGTATCGTCCTCCCCATCCAATGTTGGAATACGCGCATCAAGTGCCGCTAATACATCACAGTAGATAGTCGACGCGAGATGTGCCGCACTGACTTGACTGAGGGTTTCAAGGTAGTTCATCATTCGTGTAATCAGTTCATGGGGGTCCCCGTTAGATACGAAACACACCGGAGCCGTGTCGTAACCGGGTACGTTGGTGTGAATACTCACACTCAAAGGAATGTGATGCTGGGTCCATTGAGTTTTAGCCGATACCTTTTCCATGGGTTCTAATAGGGCTTCAAAATCATAGCACGCTCTGTACGGGAAATAACGGTGGTCCATGGGCACATCGATACCCTCATCTGCCAGGTCTTCAAAGATGGTCGGAGTGTTGTGGAATACGCCGCCAGGAAATTTCCGTTTGGTGGTCTGGTCACAACTCTTCTCGTGCTGATGTAGGTTGTTGGAACGGTCAACACGCGTTGGCATTTACTACAGATGTATGGCTGGGCATACCTGTTGATGTTCGTGATGTACGAGAAATGCCCGCCAGTGTCCGTTTCGTACAATTTCAATGTCATGGTTGTGTCGTATTTCCCCGTGGAACGATGTACGAGTCGGGCGGTGAGTTGTGGGGCGTCATTGTTGACATCCACGTGTTGCTCTAATTTGTATACGACGATATTCACGCCAAACAAATTTTCCACCACATCCAGCTGCGATAACGGGACCCCGCGAAAGTGCTGTTTTTCCATGTTCTTTTCACGTAAGTAGTCTTCCCAATAGCAGTTGGCCAATTTATCACATTTCTTGGGTGGACGTTTGTTGAGATGAATAACCAGGCATCGGAATAAACATTTCCGATCGGTGTAGGGCCCATGCGCGCCACCTACTAAGGCGTGCATGCCTTCTCTGTGTTTCAACCAGTCCGGGAGATGAATGGGAGCGCCGATAGGGTGATCGATCATTTTAGTGACGTAAAACGTAACATTGGTTGTCATCTCCACTTGCCATTTTATGTTTTGTCGTTGTTGTCGTACCCATTCCATACTATCCAAGCTTTCTAATTTTTCCAGTACCGTGTTCAGGGACGGTCGATGGATAATGGTGAAAGGCTGGTCAAACACCCGGGTATTATTGCTGGGATAATAATAACGGAGCTGGTCTGTCTCTTTATGGCGAAGAATGTATCCAAAAGTGAGATTTAACTTGAAGGCTGTATCTTGGTCGTTGAAGATGGCTTCCACGTAGCTACGTAGACGGATGTTTTGTTCCAACCGGAAATTATATAAGCCCAATATCGGGCGATGCCGATGAAAACAATGGCGTATGGTATTCCATTGTCGTTGATAGATGGTACGCACAGCTGGTTATACCGGTAATACTTGTATAGGCGGGTTGTCGGGATCTGTGATAAAAATTCCGTTATCAGCGGCGAATCCTTGCATTCTCGGTACTGTTTGTATTTGGTGATTTGGAACTCGTATTGTTGTGCAACAGGGCTTCGCCTGGACTTTGAGAAAATGAATACAGACATCGGAATTCTGCCCCTTTTATAGCGGCTGGCTCCTGGCATGGTGCCAAAAATGTGGCATTCGCATCTTCACGGACCTCACCGAAAAGACACGAAGGTGAGCGCCATTGTGGGAAAATGGCGGATACGTTGACCGGAAAGACCCGAAGATGAGCGCCATTGTGGGAAAATGGCGGATACCGGAAAGACCCGAAGGTGAGCGCCATTGTGGGAAAATGGCGGATACGTTGACCGGAAAGACCCGAAGGTGAACGCCATTGTGGGAAAATGGAGAATACCGAAAAGACACACGGAGATGAACGACACAGACAGGTCTGTACATGTCCTATCATCCTCCACGCCCCATTCACCCACACCCCCATATAGTCCCATATACGGGTTATGGGGGTATAGGACCAATGTTTGTCCCACTGGGAAACCTACTTCTAGACATTTGCGGTATTCTTAGTCTTGTCAAGACAAACATGATAGGAAGTGTCCCGGCACGAAACGGTGAAATTTTTGAAAAAGTTCGAGGTCTGTCTATAGCCCATATAGACCCATATACGGGTTATGGGGGTATAGGACCAATGTTTGTCCCACTGGGAAACCTACTTCTATACATTTGCGGTATGGTTGATTGGATTTGTTTTCGTAGTCTAGTCAAGACAAACATGATAGGAAGTGTCCCGGCACGAAACGGTGAAATTTTTGAAAGAAGTTCGAGGTCTGTCTATAGCCCCATATAGACCCATATAGTCCCATACTGGGGGTATAGGACCAATGTTTGTCCCACTGGGAAACCTACTTCTATACCTTTGCGGTATGGTTGTTTGGATTTGTTTTCTTAGTCTCGTCAAGACAAACATGATAGGAAGTGTCCCGGCACGAAACGGTGAAATTTTTGAAAAAAGTCCGAGGTCTGTCTATAGCCCCATATAGACCAATATAGTCCCATACTGGGGGTATAGGACCAATGTTTGTCCCACTGGGAAACCTACTTCTATACATTTGCGGTATGGTTGTTTGGATTTGTTTTCTTAGTCTCGTCAAGACAAACATGATAGGAAGTGTCCCGGCACGAAATGGTGAAATTTTTGAAAAAAGTTCGAGGTCTGTCTATAGCCCATATAGACCCATATAGTCCCATACTGGGGTATAGGACCAATGTTTGTCCCACTGGGAAACCTACTTCTATACATTTGCGGTATGGTTGTTTGGATTTGTTTTCTTAGTCTCGTCAAGACAAACATGATAGGAAGTGTCCCGGCACGAAACGGTGAAATTTTTGGAAAAAGTACCGAGGTCTGCTCCAGCCCATAGACCCATATACGGGTTATGGGGGTATAGGACCAATGTTTGTCCCACTGGGAAACCTACTTCTATACATTTGCTGTATGGTTGTTTGGATTTGTTTTCTTAGTCTCGTCAAGACAAACATGATAAAAAGTGTCCCGGCACGAAACGGTGAATTTTTTGAAAAAAGTTCGAGGTCTGTCTATAGCCCCATATAGACCCATATACTGGGGTATAAGCCCAATGTATGTATAAATCCATACTGGGTGGACGTGTTGGAGTCTAGGTGAGTCCTTGGTGGTCCAATGGTGTCGTATGAGGTCTTATTTTGAAGCTCTCATGCAGGAGCACTTGACTACACTAATGGTTCGTACGTTGTTAATACTCTGCGCATGCGCAGCCTGGCCGTAGTATAGAAAGCAGGCATTTTTGGGGGTGTGTGTGGGTGTGTTTGGGTTAGAGATGGGCTATTCCCGGTTCGAATGGGTCGTGTGAGATATCAATGTGAAGCCTATGTAATGGAGCATCTGATGGCGTGGATGTGGGGTAGAAATAGGGTCATTCTGCGCATGCGCAGCCTGGCCGTAATATAGGGAGCAGGCATTTGGGGGGGTGTGTGGGTGTGTTTGGGTTAGAGATGGGCTATTCACGGTTCGAATGGGTCGTGTGAGGTATCAATGTGAAGCCTATGTGATGGAACATCTGATGGCGTGGATGTGGGGTAGAAATAGGGTCATTCTGCGCATGCGCGGGAGCCGAAGGGTATGGAAATAGACGTTTTTGTGGTCGGCGGGCCCCTAATGGGCCTATTGTGTCGAGTGAGGTATCCATGTGAATCATAGGTGGGAGCATCCACCTGGACTAACATTCACGTGGTTTGCTGGGTCTGCGCAAGTGTGTGACGTCACTTCCGGTTTTTCAGAATGCTCAAACACTACCTCCAACTTTCCCGGCCCGCACCCTGGCGCGGCCCGGCCCAGCACGCAGCGCGCGCGCGGGTTGTCCGGAAGTGCTCGGGTTGTCCGGAAGTGCGCGCGCTGGACAAAGGTGACATCCAGGTCAAAAGGTCTCCCTTTCGGCAAGGTTCGGAGACAATGTTGCGGCATCGATATACAGAGCTTGAACCCCAAAAAGGGGATTGTAAATTAACCTGGGAAGGATGGGCAGTTCCATTTGGACCAATCAGCGGTCGAGAAAAAAGAGCCAATGAGCGATCGATAAAAGAACCAATGGACGGGTACTAGGTACACGTCTGCGCCTCCATCCGGGTACTAGGATGCTTTCGCGCCTACATCCGGGTTCTTCGCAACATCCGGGTTTCCCAGTGGGTTTTTCCGTCTTCCATCTGGGTACTGTGGTTTTACATCCGGGTTCTCATCTTACATCCGGGTTTTTCCATATTTAAAAATACATAGAACTTATAGTAATAAACTTAATCTATACGTGTTGGACGAGTCTTCACTCACCGTCTTCCTTTACACGCACCTCAATGAAATGCCCGCTCCAAACCTAGACCAAAACACGTACTTGGTCTGTGGGCTGATTTCATTGGCTCTCTATTTTACTATAGTGCTCTTGCATTCTAACATTGATGGGTTACAATTTGGCCCCATCCTACACCACTGATTTCAGTTTGACTGAATCTCCACATTGGGCATTTATGCATTATGAATAAAAACACACAAGACAGGGTTTTTTGGTGAGATCTCATTTTTTTTTATTCGGTAACAACAACAACGTGAGAACAACCACGTGAAAACTCAAGCCCAGAACAAGGGGCTTGTACATTGAAAGAACTGAAGCCCAGTACAGGGGGCTTTTACATTGAAAGAACTGAAGCCCAGAACAGGGGGCTTGTAAACTTAAGCCCAGAACAGGGGGCTTGTACATTGAAAGAATTCAAACCCAGAACGGGACTTGTACATTGAAATGATGGGCGGCCCAGTCATATACGAGTACATCTCGGTCCTCGGCCTTGGGGTACTCGTCAAACATGTGGACGATCGTCTGCATGGAATGTCCCCGACATCGATGGTGCAGGTAAAACAAGCAATATTGTCCGCACACCATACTGTCCAGGCTTTGCAACGTTTTAGTATTCCAACACCACGTCTCTGTGCCTTGATCCATGAAGTCTGTTAAATCGGAATGGAGGGGTGTTAGGCCGTACGGATCAAAGTATTCGCCCTGCTCTTCTGTCAAGTACACGGCCACCCTGTGTTCACCGGGTCGATCCATCGGGTCTGTATTCAGGACGTAAGCAGCAGGATACACACGGTCTAATGGGAACGTCTCGGGCGAACACTCCTTGAAAGACCATGCGTGTCCCTGGATCATTCTCCAGTACGGTGCGTATCTGGTCTGTATCCATGTTAGGAGGCAAAGTCACACAGGACGTTACGGCTTTTATCGATTTGAATGATGTTGTCAAACTTAGCGTAGCAAATCACATTGATGGTTTTCGGTAAAGGTGTCCCGAAATGCAGTTCCAAGCGTAAGTTGCCTTTCTTGACGAGACTCAGTTGATGATCGTTGTCTAAGGTGGGAGTCAGATCGAAACAGAACAAGGTGTACCCTCTGCCGAAATCGTCTCGGCTGATCATATTTCCCTCGTCTTGGTTGATTTGGCCAGTTGCTGTGAAGAGGTTCAGATAGCTCCGGATGTAATTGTCCGTTCCGAAATTAGGTTGTAAGGGGCGTGCCGGTACCTGTTGGCCATCCACATGCAGGGCCACGAAATTGATGTTGAATGCTTTTAGGTTGAACGGATTCCTCGAGAGAGTCCCATTATAGCTGACGTTCTCCACACAGGCTAGGGTTAAACGCTTGGGCAAATCCCCCAGGAACAGGTTTTCTTGATTGACAATCATATTGCCTTTAGGAACGGAAAAGACCTTGGTCTGTACTCGTCGAATCGGGTACTGGGCTGGGTTTTTCTCCAAGGCTCTGATGTGCCCCAACTGTACACCTAGGCTCGGTTTCACTTTGCGTACAAACAGACTTGCCTCTTGGATGACAATGTTATACTCGAGGTCCTCATTCGGGGCCATCAAGGCAAACGCAGGCGTTGCGCGCACTAGTCGTATTTTGTAGGTACTCCATTCAAGAGGTATCGGTCCTGCATGAATAAGTCCGCATGCAGACGTCCCATCATATCGACCGAGTGACTCTCTGCTGTGACATCCACTCTCTCCGTATAGCCGTCATTATCAGGACTCGCTTCCATCTTGCCTGGGGTATCTCGGTAGAACAACGGGGCTGTCAAATACGACTTTTTAGCGACACGCCCGTAGGATAACAGTGTTTCGATGTAGGCT
>JAVTVY010049052.1:0-24180 GCA_036873755.1 Hanleya hanleyi | reverse complement strand
ACGAAAAATATGTTTTGCCGATAGAAAGTGAGATATTCAGTAAGACCAGGTTGAGTGATTTCTGTGATGAGAGACGAGGTGAGAATGGTAAAACGAACAGTGGACCCACATTATTTATAGCTGAAGTCCCTCTCTCCATCCCCGACATCAAAACCAACATTTCAAATGTGTTAATGTATACTTCCTGTAGAACAGTATAACGGATGTTATATTGTCAGCAAGAAAACAATACTGTAAAGATTAATAATCTCGTTAAGTTTGGCGTAAACAAGTGGAGAATATAAACATAACAGTGCATTCTCTCTCTGACGGGGTAAAGCGATATCCCGCTTTCGTCCAACAAAATGCACGTCTGTGTATCATTTGAAAAGAAATGAAATGGCATTAACTTATTGTTTATGTAGAAATCTCTGTTATTGTTTCTTTTTTGTTATTTAGCTGGAACGATGAATGCGTGGGCCATAAATGTTAATTCTTATTTTCTCATCGGAAGTTTCGTGTGCAACCTTTAACAGTCGGGTGGTAACGAATAAAGAGCATATACAATTGGAGTATTTGTCATTCTCTGTAAGGGGCTAATTGATCTTTTGAGTTTCTGTGTATATTTTGGTTAGGCGGTTGTAACAAGACAAGCCAAAGAGACAACTTGTCTGTCCGAGCACTGCATGTTGCCCCGATTATGACCTCGACTCGCCCGCGTGTCTGAATTTATACGAAGCTGTATTCATTTGAAATGTTACGTTCAACCGTTTTACTGACCGTTCTGAAAGAGGAGGCGGCCTTCGCAATTTGCACACACCAACGTTTTATGAATTCTGATAATATATTTATCTTTGGGGAAACTTTTGGTAATGAAGATTATTCGTAGTCTCAACCGAATGTTCACAAGACGGCCGAGTTTCCTTGGAGCGCAAACAAAAAATAATAGATAATCATTTACAGCATTCTTATTGAAGTCAAATATTCTATATATATTTTTTAATTACTTAGCCAGTAATTTAAACTGTAGAATAGATGGTGCATCCCCGACATCAAAACCAACATTTCAAATGTGTTAATGTATACTTCCTGTCGAACAGTATAACGGATGTTATATTGTCAGCAAGAAAACAACTGTAAAGATTAATAATCTCGTTAAGTTTGGCGTAAACAAGTGGAGAATATAAACATAACAGTGCATTCTCTCTCGGACGGGGTAAAGCGATATCCCGCTTTCGTCCAACAAAATGCGCGTCTGTGTCTCATTTGAAAAGAAATGAAATGGCAGAGTGGAAGACGGCCGAGTTTCCTTGGAGCGCAAACAAAAAATAATAGATAATCATTTACAGCATTCTTATTGAAGTCAAATATTCTATATATTTGTTTAATTACTTAGCCAGTAATTTAAACTGTAGAATAGATTGTGTTCTTGCCGTACATCGCTAGAGAAAACAATTCTTTGAAAACAATTCAGTGTTAAGCATTGAAGGCTGTTAGCGCGCAATCTGCCAACCTTTGTTTACCGCCGACATGCTCACAATGGTTCAGTGGTTTGACCGGACTATATTCAACCGGCGCGTGGCGGCAGCGGTCACATCATGGGGGGGTGTAATAAGTCTTGGTGATTAGGCCAGCACGTTGGCGCGCTAACGGCGCGTAAACACTGTTCACTAATTGGAAGTTTAAGCTGATCTGAAGTGTACATACAGGAGATATCATTCATAGCATGTTTCTATGTTTATAGAGTTGCTTGAATTTCTAATTAAAAATATCTATATGAAATTTGGCAGCACAATATATAAACAGCATATAGGTATTCCAATGGGTACCGATTGTGCACCCCTGTTGGCTGACCTGCATCTGTTCTCTTATAAATATGACCATATGCAGGCGCTTTCAAAAATCAATCCCTCCAAAGCCCGTTTCTTCCCATTCACCAAATGCTATATAGACGATCTTCTCCCTGTGGATAATCGCTATATAAATGACGCAGTGAATTTTTTTTTGTCAACCTTCACTGGACTTGAAAGAAACTACAGAGCCCTACAGGCACATCATATTTAGACCTATGTCGCTATAAAAATGAAGCGGGCCTTCTCTGTCGTCGACTTTATGACAAAAGAGATGATTACAATTTCGACATCGTAAACTATCTCTTTCTGGAGAGTAATATTCCAGTGTGACCTGCATATGGCGTATACATATCTCGCCTAGTAGCATTTGCTAGATCATGTGTTAAATGTGAAGGTTTTAATCCACGTCGCAAAATATTGCTGCAGAAACTTCTAAAACAGGGCTATGCCACAAAGCGCCTCAGCTCAGTTTCTCAAATTTGGCGATATATATCGCATGCTGATAGCAAAATACGAGCGTAGCGTGCAAGATCTATGGTGTTACTTTTCGTAACTTTTATCTGATTCCGCATAACCATGGGCTGAGGGCCGTATGAACCCATGTACTTCAAAATCCTTATGGTTCTCATATAAACAGACACAATCAAAGCGTGACTGAGATACATCATTCTCCAGCTGAAGACTTTACAACGAATATTATAGATTAAGAATACTGATCAGCGATACGGATTTGATATTTTTGGAACATCATAATGTTTTGCCGGCATCATTGAAAACTGTTGACCGATTCTCTCTTGCAGGAAACTAGCCTATGTTTATGTATACTATGATTGAATTTTTGAATTATATTGTTATATGGAATAGGTCTTTGGATTATGGACGTGGGTATTCTTTAATGGGTGACGGGTGATTTATGAATGACGGACCAGTCGATTGTAATATTAAGATCAATTGATTCATGTAACCTGAGCTATTGACCTGGTGTTTTAACACGTTTCCATGCAATCACAATGGCACTTTATATACATAAACTGAGCTATTGATCTTTACTAAACAGTTTCACCAAGGTTAATTGTAATCACAATGTTAATGTCTAGATATGTCTGTTGCTTGAATTGTACTCACAAGTCTGAAATCGCTATGTGGGATTCCAACACGATCAAGCTCATTATCTAGGGATGCCTTAGTCATTTCATCACATTCAGTATTTCCGTTGATGCCAACGTAGCTAGGCAACCAACAAACCACAACATCAATATGTTGATGAATTCTTCAATCATATAATTGAAGATTCTTCAAAATTGTGGGGTGAGTTTAAGTTCCACTCTCAATCGCTTGAAGGCTTGACAGTGAATCTGATATTATGACATATTTTCCTCCTATAGTACACCCAATACCTTCTAAATCTAATAGAGCTTTGGCTTCGGCAGTGAAAATCTAACTTTTATCTGGAAGTCGACAAGTTTTAGTTTCGGAACTAAAGATAGTCACAAACGCTCGTATCTGCCTTTTTATATTTCGTCATTGTAGTATCTTTTACTGGTCTGGCTAACTGCCATGGTGAAACTAGTGACTGGCAAAATTTGACCAAGATTAATACCAGCTGCTACAATGTGTGGTTTCACACGAATTCCAAGAGTTGGAATAACGGAGGGTTTCTTTAAATACAAATCTACGTCTTGAGGGTTGAAACCCGTTATATGCAGGATTTGAGCGATTAGATCGCAATTGTGTGATACACTGCAGTGCTTGTATAATTCTTCGAAGTTCTAAATCAGATTCATCCGCTTCAAAATATAAGCTTTCTGTAGGGGATGTTCTGAACGCTCCGAGGTAAAGTCTTAGTCCTTGATGGAGAATAGGATATATTTTTGCCAAGTTTGACTTGCTTGCACCGCTGTAAATAATCAAGCTTAGAACAAATAAGTGATCCATACAAATGGAGAAGCGTGTGCTGATCTCCTCCCCACTTATAGCTGGCAACTACTTTCAACAAATCAAGAGCTTTTATGCACTTAGCCTTTAATACTACAGAGCCCTAAAGGCACATCCTATATAGACCTGTGTCTCCATAAAAATGAAGCGGGCCTTCTCTCTCGTCGACTTTATGACAAAATATAGCGTATTTTCAAGATATGTCAAGACATAGCGTATGTTCGGTTGTATCGTCCTGTGAACATAATCGAAACATCCCAAGATCGGCTTTTCTTGAAACTCAACTACTTAGATAAAGGACTGGACATTATTAATTTACCTCGAATCCTGAATGATCCAGAGGTACGCAACACTGTACCAAACTATTTTAAGTTCACAGAACCTCCTTGCATTTCATATAAGTATATTAAATCTATAGCTACCAAACTATTCAATTACTCTAATGCTGTCAAGGAGTTTGACTGGAACTTATACACCTCAGGGGGCTATAGTTGTGATTGTGAATCGTCAAACTTTATCTATACACCATGCAAACATGTTGTGACTGGTGACCTTGATGTGGTGAGTGATAAGGACCTAAGATTACTCCTGATGAAGGGACCTGAATATAGAGGGCCGAGAAATATAAATCTGAAGGCCGACCAGAAGATAGTCCTGTCTGCTTTGGAACAGTACGTTATTGATTGGTCTAAGCGAGAAAAAGTTGAAGCTACAGCACTCACTGATTGGCTGGACCTCTCCAAGAGCAAAGTCGTTGAAACAATACGCCATATTGACAGAAGTACCCTTCCACAAGCAAAACAAGTACTGAGAGTCCCAATTCGCAAGAAGTTCTAGCAAATCTCCAGAGTAAATTCGTCATAGTCCCAGCAGACAAAGCTCCAAATAATATAATATACATATGTAAATATTACTATTACCAGGTGCTGGTTGAAGAATACGTCTACTTACTCTCAAACTGCATTTACTCTGGAAGATTTATTTAACAATCACAAAATGTTTCTCCGGGAAAGAGGTATTTGTCTTCCAACCAAACATAGCGATATGCCAAAAGTATACTGGGCTCTCAAAATGCATAAATCACCATCCAAAGCTAGATTCATAGCTGGTTCTAGAAGCTGCACCATCAAGCTTCTTTCAACCCTGTTGACGAAGGCGCTTCATGAGGTAAAAGCATTTTGGGAAAGGTATTGTGCCACTATTTCTAAAAACTCTGGCGTTGTATGTATGTGGATATTGAAAAACTCAAAATGTCTTACAGAAGAACTTGATGCTAAAGGTCACATACCGTAAAGACATGTATCCAAATGGGATTTCTCGACTCTCTATACTACAATCCCTCATCAGGACCTTATTGACCGTCTAAGTTCATTAATAGTATCTGTGTTCAAGAAAACTGATCGTAGATATATTAATGTCGGAAGCCATAAAGCATTCTTTAGCTCTACTACATACAAGAGATATCATTCATGAGATGTTTCTTTGTTTATAGAGTTGCTTGAATTTCTCATTAAAAATATCTATGTGAAATTTGGCAACACAATATATCAACAGCATATAGGTATTCCAATGGGTACTAATTGTGCACCCCTATTGGCTGACCTATATCTGTTCTCGTATGAATATGACTTTATGCCAAAAGAGATGATTACAATTTCGACATTGTAAACTATCCCTTTCTGGACAGTAATATTTCAGTGGGACCTGCATATTCTCTAATGGACGACGGCTGAATTATGGATGACGGATTAGACGCTTGTAATACATATCACGCCTAGTAGCATTTGCTATATCCTGTGTTAAATGTGACGATTTTAATCAACGTCACAAAACATTGTTGCAGAAACTTATAAAACAGGGCTACACCACCAAGCGCCTCCACTCAAAAGTTTCTCAAATTTGGCGATACATATCGCATGCTGATAGCAAAATACGAGCGTAGCGTACAAGATCTATGGCGTTACATTTCGTAACTTGTCTAATTCCGCTTAACCCGGGGCTAGGGGCCGTATGAACCCATATGAACAGACACAATCAAAGCGTGACTGTTTATGTATACTATGATTGTCTTTTTGAATTTGGTGCTAATACTGTTATATGTAATATAGAATAGGTCTTTGGATTATGGACGCGGATATTTTTTAATGGACGACGGCTGAATTATGAATGACGGACCAGACGCTTGTAATTTAAGCCATTTATATGCGGTAAGAACGTTACTCGGTGATCAAACAATATCCCTAAGAATTTGACTTCCGTTACTACCTTTTTTTAAGTTTCATGCAAGGAAGTGTATACAATTTGTCTTTGTTCGGGAGAACTTGAAATCATTTTCTAGACAGCATTTCAGAATTCTATTCAGAAAAAGTTGTAATGTTCTCTCAAGAAAGAATTAACCATCAATTGATTTATTCAGAACTGCAGCTAAGCTGTTGATATTGATACTAAACAGAGTAGTAGACAAAATACTCTCTTGTGGGACACCTTGATCTTGATAAAAATGATCAGACATGGTTGAACCCAACCGAACTTTGGAACGGAAAATGGGTATACGGCCATTTAATCCCATAGTATGAAGATATTATAAAGTCCCGTATCTCCAAGTAGTATCATAGGGGCCTTTTCTAAAAAAAAAAAATATAGAAACCACATGTTCATTTTTTGCGAAAGCGTTCCTGACAAAGGAATCTAATTTTCCTTCAGAGTTCTCTTCATTATCCCAAAAGTTACTACTGCCGATAAAATCGCCCATCAATAAACAAGGTTTGGGGAGCTGATCGTAAAGATTCTCACTAAGACAGTGACCTCTACAAAAGATACGTACACCGTACATAATGTGAATACAGAATTCAAAGTATTGAAGAGTCGCCTGTAGCCTTTCCATGCTCTTGCAAAACATAGGAATGATAAGGTGTATATTGCCGTAATTAAAATTTATTTTTATCCGCTTTTTTAGAAAAGTTTCATTCAAACAGACAGCTGAGGGTTCATAATCCGGAGTTAACAACTGAAGTTCATTTAAATTTGGTCAAGCTCGTCTGCAGTTCCATTGAAGAAGGGCTGCAGACTGAGCCATTTTTAGTTCATATGAAGAAATAACACAAACGACTACACAGACTACGAAACAGAGTGTCGACTTAGCCATTATGGACGTTTAATTAAAGTTCTACTCCTCTGGCTTTTCTGATCCTTTTCTGCTCTTCGCGCAAATGCTGCATAGCGTTGTCTTCACTGTCATAGTTTCTTGTTTTCTCTTCAGCTCGCATTTCTTTTTCGACCTATCAGAAGATTTATCTATGTGTTAGCAACCGCGTCACTGTCTGGGGTGGAGTTCATAGGTGTATCTTGATATAGTAGCTCATTGCTAGCTTCATCAATAGTTAACTCCTCGATCACATCATCGTCAGGAATTCAGCTCATATGTGCCTCTGTTTCGGAATCAGAACTGATATCTTCATCTTCACCTCCCTCTCCATCTACTGAGAGTAGTTCATTTCTAGCATAATCTTTGGTGAGCTCAGTAATCACACCAGTATCTGGGATGAAGTTCAAGTTACCATCAGAATGCACAGGTGTATAACTAATATCTTCATCTCCATCTCCTTTTTCGTCCGCTAAGGGTGCCGTAGCTCATTTCTAGCATCATCCCCGGCGAGCTCAGTAACCACACCAGCAACCTGGGCGAAGTTCAAATCACCACCTGAATACACAGGTGTAGAACGAATATCTTCATATCCATCTCATTTTTCGTCTACTAAGGGTAGCTCTTTTCTAGCATCCCCTTTGTTGAGCTCAGTCTTCACATCGGCATCTGGGATAAAGTTCAAGTCACCATCAGAATATACAGGTGAATATCCACTGAGACTGTCGTTTACATCGAGTAGGAGTATCATTGAGGAGCATTAGATTGTCGTTGACAACACTGTCGTTCTCTACTTTGGACAGATAGTCACGAGTTTGAACTGTTTTTGGATCTACAATCCCCACAGATTTATTTTCTTTAGACTCTAGATCATGTAGCAGGTTTTCCGGACTTGCATCTTTAGAAAGATTACCGGTAACGCTTTGAACAATTACCGTGTTTAATTTCGGGAATAATATTATACGGTGGATCAAGACATTCCAAAATGGTAGCAAAAGCTGTGTTGTAAATAATGGGTATATCTCTGAATTTTTCAATTTACAAAGGGGTTGTCGACAGGGGGACCCGATATCTCCATATATTTTTGTCCTTGTTGCGGAGACCCTAGCTATCGCCGTTAAACAGGACAGAAATATCAAAGGAATAACAATAGAAAACACAGAAATAAAAATTCAGCAATATGCTGACGACACTACTTTGATTCTCGACGGCTCGAGGGAATCTCTTGAAGCAGCCATGGGTCTCCTGAATAAGTTCTCTTCTTCATCAGGATTATATCTCAACGTGGATAAATCAATCGCAGTGTGGATAGGCCAGAAAAAAGGTAGTACTGTCAAACTATGCCCTCATTACAGGATAAACTGGGATCCAGGAGGATTTAAGCTACTTGGTATCTGGTTTTACCCCAACATGAATGATACTGTTGAAAGAAATTATAACGATAAAATGACCTATTAAGAAAATTTTAGGAAGCTGGTCCAGAAGGAATCTGACCACTATAGGCAAAATTACAGTTATTAAAACACATGTTCTTCCGCTTTTAGTACACCTATTTTCACTCCTACCAAACCCAAATACAACTTATATAGCAAACTTAGAAAAAAGCCTTTTCCAGTTCATATGGAACGGTAAGCAAGACAAAATAAAACGAAAAACAATCATTATGTCCAAACCAGAAGGCGGATTGGCTATGATAAATTTTCAAGCTTTTGCATCATATCTGAAGGTGAAGTGGGTAAAGAGAGTAGTGGAGGACGACGGTATATTTGGGACATTGGTAAAGAACATATTGCGGCCTGCTGGTCATGATGTTTGGTGTCTAGATTCTGCAAGCATATATGCAGTTCAAAAACAAATAAAAAACCCGTTCTGGTGTGACACACTCAGATCATGGGCAGGATGTGTTGAATATTACTAAGCAAAAGACAAGAACTACAACAATCTTCTGTTTGACCTTGTGCCGATATCAGAGTGGAATGATATACGCCGCTGGGTGGATGTGGGTGCATCCTATATTACTGATCTCTTAAATGAGGATGGTACACGTTTTTTAAAATTCAATGAATTCCAGACTAAATTTAGAATCAAACCTATTTATTTCATACTCCATTGTGCAATAATTCACAATATATCGAATGAAAAACGTAGAAATATAAAAAACGGTACTTTTATTAAAAATATTAGGAATCAGCGAGAAGTATACAGACGATTAATGGACCAAACATGCTTAAAATTTATTTACAGTATTCTTATTAAAAAGATTGAAATCAAACCGCAACGAAATCAGGAGAAATGGGAAGATGAACTAAATTCAAAAGAATTGCCTTGGACTTCAATATACAGCTGCATCTATAGTACCTCAATGGACACCACCCAACAATATTTTCAATACCGAATCATTCACAGAATACTTGTAACCAATTCTCTTTTGAAACTATGGGGTAAAACCGATACCGACATGTGTACCTTCTGTGACCAGGAGAAAGAAAGTATCCTGCATTTGTTTTACGAATGTATTTATTCGAGAGCAATTTGGAGAAATCTACATACATGGTCAAATGAAGTACAAATTCAAATGGAGGCGCCGTCCGGATCCCAAGTAATCCTGGGTAATACAGGCTCTGTTCTTAACGATCACCTGCTGTTACTCGGTAAACAATATATATATAGATGTAGATATTACAAGCTGAAGCCTGCTTTCGATGGTTTAAGGGACACTGTGATCAGAACCAGAGATATTGAGAGGTATATATATACCAAAAGTAAGAATCTCTCCATCTTCGCTCAGAAGTGGGGTCCCCTGGCGTACCACTAAGCAGTATTAACCTTTTGGTATCTTATGAATAATTGATTTAATAAACCTTTTTCTTTTATTTTTATCAGTTCGGTGGAGATAGCGTACGGTAAAAAGTTGTTTCTTCCAAAAATGGTTTATTTTGATTGTGGATGCAGCGGCACGTGTGTGTGTTTCTGTATGTGTGTGTTGTCCTGTTCGTGTCTGCATGAAAAATGTTTTAGTTAAACTTTTCTATGTATATATATTTGTTTGTCTGGCTCTGGGACAGAAAACCCGTACGGACATGTGTATCGCAAAATCCTAATCCCTCGACCATGTGGGCGTGTAAGGATATGTAAAATCGTGGTCATTGTAAATAAATGCCCAGTGGCCTGTTCCAGGGAGTATTGCACATATTTTTGTGCTAACTTCTGCTTTATTGAATTTATCTGGCAATATTGTGGTCAACCCGGCCCCTGTATCTGATCGTGACATTCCCGATAAACTTACATTTCTTTTGTTCATGACAATGTTAATAGTTTGAAACAGTATTTGGACATAATGTATGCAAATTTATTGTCATATGATATTATAGCAGTAACTGAATGCCCTGATAACTAAGGGACCGTGATCAATCTTGGACAGGGGTTTGTGCTTATATATCAGAGAGAATAGTTGAGCAACTTCGGCCGGAAAAATTGTCCAATTCCTGATTCGCTCTGTGACCCAAAAATTTGCACTAAACATGTATTTGTTATCGAGTCGGCCAAACTTTTACAGTAATCATTGTCCCATCGCGAAGACTAGGAAATATTTCGAGAAATCGCTGGCAATTATGAATGGGATAGCTGACATTGGTGAATGGTACTCTGTGATATATTTCAAAGTTTTATTGTCAGCACCAGGTTCTATACCAAACCGGTTTGTTCAGATTGAACCTAACGATACATTCTAGATCACGGCACAAATGAAGTATCAGATGCGATAACGTGATAAACCTTCAAATGCTCGAGAGTAACTACATTGCAATATTAGGCAAATGCGTATACATCTCACCCAAAGACATCACGTCTGCGAAGAAAAATTTTAAACCAAAGATAGCCGAGCAAATTAAGTCCGGCAACGTCAGTATAGTACATTCTCGTGCAAATTTTACAAATATATTCTAGAGAGAGAGAGAGAGAGAATTGAGGCTTAACGTCGCGTTCAGCAATATTTCAGCTATAAAGCGACGATCAAACAATATTCTAAGTACTCAAGCCAATAACTTAGTAATCTAACACATTAAAACATACACACATTAAAAATTATGCAACAAACCAATTTCTCTCAAATAACCCAAGACAGTCCCCTCTCACCCGACTAAAAAGAGACTTCCGTTTTTCGGAAATTCCATCTCTTAACAGTTGATGGATCATGAATTCAAACAAGTTTCCAAAGCTAACTTGTGACACGAATATTTTGCACATATGTATAATATGGCCAATAATAACAAAAATACCGATTCCCCTATTTTTGAGTCTGCTTCCGGACCCACGCTATCCTCTATAACCATCGACGACTAGCTTGGCTCAGAAATACTCGGTGGATTAGACACAAGGTATTGGGCCCAGGTGAAATAGACTCTTAGCTCCTCTTCGATGCGCGTAAAACCTATCTTAATTACAAGGTCCGTCATTCATAATTCAGCCGTCACCCATTAAAGAATATCCGCGTCCATAATCCAAAGACCATTTCCATATTCCCTATAACAGCATTAGCACCAAATTCAAAAAGATAATCATAGTATACATAAACATAGGCTAGTTTCCTGCAAGAGAGAAGTGGTCAGCAGTGTTCAATGATGCCGGCAAGTCATCATGATGTTCCAAAATGTCAAATCCGTATCGCTGATCAGTATTCTTAATCCATAAGATATTCGTTATCAAGTCGTCATCTAGAGAATGATTTATCTCAGTCACGCTTTTATTGTGACTTCATATCAGCACCATGATGATTTTGAAGTACATGGGTCGATTTGGTCCCTAACCCCCGGTTGAGCGAAATTAGACACAAGTTACGAAACGTAACGCCATAGATCTTGCACGCTACGCTCGTATTTTGCTATCAGCATGCGATATGTATCACCAAATTTGAAAACTTCGAGTGGAGGCTATTGCAGTGGAGTTTCTGCCATAATGTGTTATGACTTTGATTAAAACATTCAACACAGGATATAGCAATTGCTACTAGGCGAGACATGTATACGCCATATGCAGGTCCCACGGGAATATTACTGTCCAGAAATGGATAGTTTAGGATGTCGAAATTGTAATTATCTCTTTTATCACAAAGTAGACGAGAGAGAACGCCCGCTTCATTTTAATATAGATATAGATCTAAATATGATGTGCTGGTATGGCTATCTGTAGTTTCCTTCAAATCCAATGAAGGTAGATATATATCCTTCGCTGCGTCATTTATATAGCGATTATCCACAGCGAGAAGATCGTCTATATAGCGTTTGGTGAATGAGAAAGAACAGGCTTTGAATTGATCGGTTTTTAAAAGCGCCTGCAAATAGTCATGTTCATAAAGAGAACAGATATAGTTCAGCCAACAGGGGTGCACAGTTAGTACCCATTGGAATACCCCTATGCTGTTGATATATTGTGTTGCCAAATCTCACATAGATATTTTATTGAGAAATTCAAGCAACTCTATAAACAAATAAACATCCCATGAATGATATCCCTTGTATGTAATAGAGCTAAAGAATGCTTTATGGCTTCTGAGATGAATATATCTTCGATCAGTTTTCTTGAACACAGATACTATTAATGAGATTTGACGGTCAATAAGGTCTTGTTGAGGGATTGTAGTATAGAGAGTCGAGAAATCCTATGTGGATACATGTCTGTGCGGTATGTGACCTTTAGCATCAAGTTCTTACGTAAGCCCGACATTAGCTGATTTCTCAATGTTGTTGCTTGATATATTCCCAACTGCCTGGAAACTTACTGATGTGACCTCGGCCACAAAAAGGGAAACAGCCATGATGTTTGAAATTACAGACCAACTTCACTGTTTAGCTTCTCAGAAAAGTATTCAGGAGGGTCGTGGTTAAGTTATTGTTCGATGTTTGAAGGACCATATACCTGCATGTCAATGCGGTGTCTTGCCAACTAAGTCCACAGTGTCGGATCTTGGACATACTTGAATCCAACGCTCTGGACGATGAAAAGGAATTTTTATTTAATTGTTCGATATATCAAAAGGGTTTGATAGAGTATGGCGCAATAGTATATTTGCGAAGATACGACAACTTCATATCGATGATAAACTGTGGCAAAGGTTTGCAGGTTACTCAGATTGTAGGTCACAGAAAACGTTCTGAATGGCGAAGAGTCCCACTTGCTGAGAATACAATGCTCAATGCTCTGTTCTGGGGCCACCATTGTTCCTCGTGTATACATGTCAGTATTTTAAGCAAGATCCTGTTACTGGCAAACGACACCTGTCCTTATATAGTATCGGATAAAATAGATATTGGAATACAACTGAAGTGGGTCAAAACTTGGATCTTCATAGATATGAGACGAATCTGCATTCCATATGTCGAATAACGAATAAATATTCGATATCCAACGAATAACTAATGAACATCTACCGAATATCCAACGAATATTCAACCTGTCTTAACCGAATCTGCGAAAACCGAACGTTCAACACAGCCAGAAAATGGTCAGCACCAATAAATGGTGTCCAAGTTTCACCGACACCATATCTCCAGTGCCCTTTATTGATGTTGGCCAACACCATTAACTGGTGTTGAGCCAGTATTAGCACTTGTCAGTGACACCAAAATATGGTGTCGAACCTTTGATTGGTGTTGACCAACACCATTATTTAGTGTTCACATTGTTCAACGCCATTTTTAACACGACTATGGTGTTGATCAGCACTCAACGCCAAAACAGGTGTTGGAACAACATTTTTCTGGCTGTGAATATCCAATATCAAACTCACACAAAAATAAATGTAGATCTTGCTCTTAGCATCATTGAGAAATGGGAAGAAACTGTCCAAATGACAATGTCACTATTGATGTACAGTCGCAGCTCTCCGTTAGACACTTTAAAAATAATGTTTTTAAAAAATCAATGTGAATCTTATGAGCATTTAGATATATCATTCAACTATGAGGAAAATTGCAATGACCATATTAATAACCTTATTGCAACTGGTCAAAATAAATTATCGATTGTTCATGGTATGAAATATACTTTCGATAGAAAATGCTTAGAAGTAATATACAAAACCTTTAAACGGTTACAAAAAGATGCACTTCGTATTTTAACCGGTTTGAATGTTAGTGTTTCAAGATTTTTTAACACCTGATCACCGCCTCATACATCGCTTGTTTTCTTTTATATCATGAATTGTACTTTACTACGGACTCAGACCAATAACCCCTTATCCAGTTAGAACGTCCGCATAAATTACTTCATTTCAATGCAGAAATGAAAGTTTTCTTAAGTCTGAACGTCTAGTCCGTCATTCAATATTCAGTCGTCGTCCATTAACAAATTTCCCGTTCATAATCCGAATTCATTAATAACTTAAATGAATCCATACCGTTTTATAATATTTTACTGTCGACTTAGAAATGCATGTAGTTTACTGACGCCGACAGATTTCTGACACATCCGGCTGTATATGTGGTCATCCGGTTGAAGCATCAGATCATTATATACACCTGCTGATAGGCGAACTCGTATACTGCGAGTACGATTTCCGTCCGTCTGTTGACTTCTGCTTGTCTGTGCGATAGCTGCAGTTCCGTGTCATGGATTGCAACCAAACTTGGGGTATACCTTATCACCGGTCAAGCCTGTTCAATTTGAGGTCAAAAATCCAAGGCCCTGCAAGGACACTGCGAAAATTGCTGTGCTTATGCTTTAAGTAGAGTTCAGACTCGATGTGACTTGATAGCGAGGAAGTCTAAGTCTATTGATTTTTAACGCCTCTCCAAGTTTAGCCCATGTGTATTGCCTGTTTGGACCATCCGTCCGTTTGTCTGTCCATCTTGCTTGTTAACACAATATCTCTTGAAGGATTATAGCCAGGCTTTCTAAATTCATATAACATGTCAAACTGGTAATGGGTCAGAAGCTTAGTCAGGATAACTGAACTTGATCTATTTTATCAATAAGGTCAAATTTGTGTATCGGTGATAGTTTTTGATGGATTGCATCTAGGCACTCCAATTTCATAATAAATATGCAATTGGTGATTGGCTAGAAGTATTTCCAATGGCCTATTGTATCAAATTAAAATTCTAACTACTGCAGTATCTCGAGGGATCGTGGGTCGGCTCTTCAAATTCACACTACAGTACATATGCAACTGGTAATTAATTACAAGCGTAATCAAGTTGATCGACATTGACGGATCTCGTCAAAGTAAAATTCTACTTAACGTTAATACAATAAGTTTTTAAATAGTTAAAGTTGGACATGCACGGGCGTACATTGAAGCCAATAAATCTATTCTTTACGCGTATGTCCGCTATATCGTAGTGAACTGGAGCGATATGCAAGAGGTGGAGCAACTTGACGACGTCTGGCGACTAAATAGCAACCATATGATTCGACAGGAAAGCATTCCTCGGCACCTAGCATTCATACCCGAGAATACGGTGGATTCTCAGACGTTGCCTTAGTATCTCAGTCGCGCTTTTATTGCAGCTGTTCATGTGGATATTTTGAAGTATCCACACGGCCTATAGCATCGGCTTAAGCGGAATTAGATACGCTAGCTCGGAAGCTGTGATGACAGATCAGCTTAAACAACTGTTCTGATGTTCATGGATGAGCATCGTGGACGTTCGATGGAGTAAACGCCTTATCATGGGGTGAACGCCGAACTATGCCACTGGTAAACGACACTGTCTCGACTGGACTGAACATCGAAAATATCAGAACTATTTGTACTTCTATAGTCACCTCTAAACGAGTTCTTGCTAATTAACCATCAAATTCAACTGACAAATGTATTCACTTGCAGGTACGGTAAACCTTTGCCGGAGAAAAGTTGCGCATCTCATACTTTTATTGAATTCTTTTGCGTCACTGTTGCCTTCTTTTCTACTTAAGGCAGTAGAGCACGTTCATTTCTAGAAGTTGAATGGTTTTTTTTTTAATTTTAGTATTTTTTCATCAGGTTAAGAGAAAATGATCCGTGATAAAAAAAGAAGGGTCACCATACTGGTTAAAGGAATATGGCAGCCAAATGTATGTAAACCAGGTGGAAGCCATAACATTGAATACATAGGAAAATTTGAAATTTTTCTTGCTTGATGCTCAATAAACCCAACTTCCTAAGGTCAAATTTTGCCCATTTTACCAAAAAATACTAAACACGGGACAATAATTAATAAAAACAGGGGACACCGTACTTTCTTAGAAAGTATTGGCATTATAACTGATAAACTGAGCCTCTCCAGCCCTATTTCCACCTGGGGGTTGGGGGGGGGGGCGCTGAATTGGGTGGGGTTAGGGAATATTATTGGAGATTCCTTTATTAGCCATTTACAACTTCCTTTTTTGTTGAAATTGACTAAGAGTGAATTTTGGGGGATGTCAGAGGCATAATTTTTAACCTCGACAGCACTTTGCACCTTCCGACCGTTGATCTAGAATGCGAACTTTTTGGCGGTACAATCGCACTATCGAACCACCAGTAAAACGCCTAAATGGTTCTGTTGTGTCTTTTGTTAGATTTATATCCCATTTTGCGATGCCCGAGTACTTCTATTAGGAAATTCAGATTGATTTGAAAAATTCGACCAATCACCATGTTGTAGACCCATCCGACCCATTTCTTAACGTTGCTTTATTATTATTTATTGCTATTTACAGCAAATGTTAGTAACAATTAGTGTACAAAATATTCACTTAAAGCGAAACCCAAACCACAGGTACTTCTATCTACCGTTCTATGTTCCACCCCCAACCATAGTCTCTATAGACTATGGTTGGGGGTGGAACATAGAACGGTAGATATACTATGGTTGGGGGTGGAACATAGAACGGTAGATAGAAGTACCTGTGACCCAAACAGGATCTGAAAAAAACGAGAGCAGTATTAATCATGTTGATACTAGTAGAATATGTGTTTTTGATTATAGCGAAAACAGTTTGAGGTCGAATTTATCGAAGATGGAGCCGAATATCGCTAAAGTTGATATTTGCCAGCAAAAAATTTTTCCAGTGAGGGCGACCTGTAACGTCATAGGTGTAAGACATAGCGGACAATATAGCGCTCAGCATGCAAACTCAATAAGACAGCAGCTCCCATTTTGCTGAAAATTCAAATTAAAATGACTAATAGGAGTTCAAATTTCACGGATTATATGATAAACTACCATCATAGCTATCACAGTGTGGATGATCATCAGAAATGGTTCATACAAATGTAACGATATTGTCGTATCACTTTAAATATCGCGGGGTAACTTAGACACGTGAAAATTCGATGGTCCTCTTGAATGCTCAACCAATTTTGTCCTTTGGTATAGGTGGACGATATACCGAGGCGAATATATGATATCATATCAATCATGGGCATGGAATGGAAGATTTGCCGCAAATTAAACCGTCGGTGCAGGCCGGTTATGGAGAAAACAAATCAATTTATTCTGCTGGCCTGGGAGAAACGGATGTTTCGCCATTAGATCTTCCGCAAATGTCGAGTATTTTCGCCGTGTATCCCGATCAGGATGCAGTTGTCCAGGTGGACCGATTAGATTAAAATATTCCTTTAATTCCGGTATCGTATATATTGCTTTCGTATGGTTTATATTCTGGTCAGTAATAAACGTATCTTAAACAGCGTACTGTACAGAAATAAAATCGACACTGATTATGTGTGTTTCACTATCAACATATTATTGTTTCATTTACATTATTATATAAAAGCGGATCTTCAGTGTTAGGAATCACGGACTCTGCACAGATCGCACGTCTTTTTATTTTGCTCCTGTAGTTGTAGATTTTAGTATTGTGTAGTGTTTTATTTTATGTTTTTTGTTCCAGCACACCTCAGTTCCAGCCTTTTATCATCTTTTAGCTTAGCTAGTTCTAGTGTATTTTAATTTGCAACCGATTCTGGAGCCCTCAGTTCAGGAGTTGGAAATCCCGTCAATTCTGCCTGGTGCAATCGAGCCGCCATCTTGGGAAACAAAAACTTTTCTCGGCCAATTTCAAGTTTCAAGAAGATCATTCCCTCTGGTGGCTATAATCATCGAAAGTCTCAACTATTAGTCCAAGCTTATTCTATCCTCTGCTTTCGCTTTCGATCGTTTCGTTTCGTAATTCCTGTATTTGTGGTTACCATGACATTGTAACAACAACAACAACATCCCAGTGTCGAGAAACGCCCGTAAAAGTCCTGAATATATGAACTTAATTCATCCTCCCAATAATGCATGAATGAACTGATCTGCTCCCTTTTCATCCCGTGTTTTAACCAAGATCAAGTATTTTATATCAAGATCTGATGAAGCTGGTAAAGTACTGAAGATGAAGTAATCAAAAATTAATTTCACCTACTACGAATGAACTGAATCGATCCTTTTAATCAAGTCTGTTTTAATCAAGACCCGTCGAAGTCCTGTAAAAATGAACTGATTCAAATTTAATTCCACATCCTGCACAAATGAACTGAATTGCTTTCTTTTAAGGAAGTGTCCTCTTAACTAGATCTACAAATTGTGCTGAACCCCATTCAATAAGGACCCTGTGAACACAATTGTCCTTTAATTTCTGAGAAGGAAACAATCAACTGACTAATCGCTCATCGCCAACCAGTCCACAAATCGTGATAACAGATACTGAGGGGCAGTCCTCACACCCCAGGTAACGTGAACTGTCTGAACAGATCCCTTGCATTATGGTGAATCGCAATAATCAATGTGACATTATGGTGAACTCTCTTGCCCCATCTCTCATCCAAGGACCCTCAACTGATCGTCATGTGTCACCTATTAGACCAACTGTTATACAACCAAGTACTGGTAACTGTATTCAACGGGAATTTTCCCTCAATGTTGCTCGTACCCTTCAAAAACAAATTGTAGCGGCGAATCAGTCAGCCGATATCAAAATTACCCCCAAGGATGGAGGAGTTTTCCTGGAAGCGAACTCCGCCATGTACCTAGTATTGAGACGCATACTTGCACAACTCTATTCTGACTTTCCAGCATCCAAAGGGAGAGTTATCAATCAGCCCACAGTAGATAAACGGGGAAGCGAGACTCAAATTGTGTACAAGATAATTCCACCAAGAGGAAAACGTTATACTGTCAATATGTATCATACAAAGTCAAACATCCTTATCAATGGTGATGGCTTGAATCAGTTCTTTCAGGACGACCTCGAGGAAATTTCTCAGCTTCTTGAATCCCTCAGAGTCAATGGGACACAGGTAGACTTGTCCACTTGGAACAAGAAACTCAGAGATCTCTTTCACACAGCTTTACAACAACTCGGTAAGCCAAAGACTCAATTCAATCCACCACTGAACTCAAATGTTACCAACAATGACCCTGACCAACCTAATGATCGTATGGACAATTCTCGTACCAGGACTAGCCGCCCCCCTGCAAGGTTCCTGGAAGTTGCTGAAAAGCCCAAACTTCCAGCTGCCCCACACAGTTGTCCCAGATGTAGGAAAAACTGCTTGACTAGGTCTATTTACTGTGAAGCTGGCTCACACTGGATACATTACAGATGTGCTAAGTTATCACCTGAAACTATAGATAAACTAGAATCAATCCCAGGTATAGAATACAATTATCCAGACCACCCAGACTCTGATAAACATGTACACTCAGGGATTGAGGAACAAGTCCTGACCATACAAGGACCTCCTGGAATACAGAGGCCACCAGGCATACTACCAGCCTACATCCTACAGTCGACCCATAATCCTTCGGATATTCATTCTACCAATACTTCAACTTCTACCCAACGTGACCTTATATCTTCAGTATCTATCAGGAGTAATCGAGTTTATGGCCCAGACCTGATGCGTGCATCTAGAGGATTAAACAGAGAAACTACATTAGCAAAATCCATACTGGTAGAAGAGAGTCAGATCTCCCAGCCCGTTCCTGATCCTTTATGCTTGGCTTGTGATAAATCCATGGGAAACTCCCCTCTGATCTCCTGTAAGTCTTGCCAGGGTCTGTTTCATGAAATCTGCTGTCCCACAATGGAAACCATCTCCGTTGATGACTATGTCTGCCCATCTTGCAGACTCTGTAACGACGTGCCTAAAGCACAGGGTGATATCACCATCCCGGTAAAAGACAATATCAATCCAAATCCGAAAAAAACTGTAGGTGCTACGACGAGAAAGCCAGCTGACAACCGCTCAGCAGTTATGGTGATAGATGTGACAAATGAGGGCGGTGCGGATGCTGTTACTCCTTCCCCTCCCAACCCAAGCAATGGAATCCATCCAGATCCAGTCTTTGTAGCCAACCTAACTACTGAATTAAAAAATATCCGCGCACGTGAGGTCAAATTAAAGAAGGCTGAAGATGACCTCAAGAAAAAAGAAGCTGGAGTTAAAGATGCTAAGAGAGATCTATGCACTGCACAGGCATATGCGGTCAAGCTGGAAACTCGAATAGCAGAACTTGAAAAAACTAACAAACTTCTGAGAATGCGAATACTCTCGCTGGAATCCGAATCCCATGCTGAGCCCCCCACTCAGACCCCTCGGATAGAGACTCTTTCAAATACACAGCAAGACTCATCTACAGATATAAATAGACTAAGTCAAAGAATACAACATCTTGAATTAGAGGACCTGAAGAGAAGAATCCAACTGCTGGAACAAAAACCTCAAAATACATCGCAACCTCCATCCTCCACAAACCAGCAACATTGTTCCTCATATACACCTCCACTACATCAGCCTCCCCCTCCTCCTGTATATCCTCATACTATGTACCCAACCAACTTATCAAACATCAGTGTACCACATTACCCCTACATCTCCATACCACCACCATACCTACACCCACCCTACATTCACAACATCCCAACTAACCAGACACCTCATGCATTTGTACGTAATATGCACCCACACACACATGTACCACAACTAACTAACCAGACACCTCATGCATTTGTACGTAATATGCACCCACACACACATGTACATGTACCACAACTAACTAACCAGACACCTCATGCATTTGTACGTAATATGCACCCACACACACATGTACCACAACTAACTAACCAGACACCTCATGCATTTGTACGTAATATGCACCCACACACACATGTACCACAACTAACTAACCAGACACCTCATGCATTCGTACGTAATATGCACCCACACACACATGTACCACAACTAACTAACCAGACACCTCATGCATTCGTACGTAATATGCACCCACACACACATGTACCACAACTAACTAACCAGACACCTCATACATTCGTACGTAATATGCACCCACACACACATGTACCACAACTAACTAACCAGACACCTCATGCATTTGTACGTAATATGCACCCACACACACATGTACCACAACTAACTAACCAGACACCTCATGCATTCGTACGTAATATGCACCCACACACACATGTACCACAACTAACTAACCAGACACCTCATGCATTTGTACGTAATATGCACCCACACACACATGTACCACAACTAACTAACCAGACACCTCATGCATTCGTACGTAATATGCACCCACACACACATGTACCACAACAGAGGAACTACAGCTCTCACATCCCTACCAACTATTCTACCAGATCACATCATACAAACTTACACTCCCATTCAACTATTGATGCACCATTCAATCCAACTTCTGAAACATCTCCACTCATGCCAACCAGTCAGAATAACATGTCTCAGAACCCGCTCACACTGAATCACCACACACCTAACCAAGGCACCCCAGTGACTGTCCCAGAGAGGAGCCGACTATTAGATGTACCCTGTAATCTGGACTCCCAGCCTGATACAACCGCCCTACCCACGAATACCCCAGATCTGCACTTGACTAGTGAAAAATGCTATTCCAGTCCAAACTCGAACAACACCAATGAGCAAGTGCAGCCATCTCCTGAAAAAGACGATACAACTGATTCTCAGTCTTTTTTATGTCCTGCCAGCCTGACAAAACACAAAACCTAACGGTGACTCGTCCAGTGAAAACTGACCATATAAACCGTGATACCGAACTTACAGTGGTCACCTTTAACTGTAAGAACATTGAAACCAACTCTGAGTCCGTACAAAACATTCTGAACCAAGCTGATATAGTCTGCGTGCAAGAACACTGGCTCTTTAATTACCAACTCTCCAGTCTGAATGCCTTTAATCCACAGTTCGTATGTGAAGGAAAAGCTGTTGACAGTGATAATCCGATCACTGCCCTGCAAAAACCAAGAGGATATGGAGGGGTAGCAGTCTTTTGGAGGAAATCTCTATCACATGTTGTCCGACCCACTACAGAGGGTAGTACTCGCATACAGTGTATTACACTTGTTACAGTCCTGACTCCGCTCCTTATTGCCTCAATATACATGCCTACTAGGAATGGAGCCATAGCTGATGAGGAATATCAAGAGATACTTGACCAACTCCATGAAATTGTCGCCAAGTATAGTTCGTCCCATTGCATCCTTCTATGTGGTGATTTTAACTGCGACCTAACTTCAGAAGTCAATGAGAAGCGGAAAACCCAGCTCCGCCTACTCATGGATAAATTCAGACTGCTCAGTTTCACAGAAGGTCCAACTTTTGAACATCCTAACGGTCGGGACTTCTCTACAATAGACTACTTCCTCACTACCGCGCCAGAAACACTAATTCTCAAGACTCGCCGGCTTGACAGATTATACAGCAACAGCTCTGACCATTTTCCGCTGGTTATGCGACTACTACTGAACACTCCCAAATTAGTCACCCAGCCGACAGTATCCCTACCGGTCCAAGATGTCTGCCTGAAAGTCCAATGGAGTAAGGTTGACCAGCGAGAATATCAGGAACAGTTAGAACTTAGTCTCAACGGATCAAATCCAGTCTGCATGACAGTATGTGACATTCATATGATCTACTCCAAGATATGTAGTGTTCTGACGTCTGAAGCCTTACTAGCCTCTTCTCAATCACAAAAATCTCCATCAACTCGGCATAGGTCTCTCTGGAATGAACAAATCGCCGAAGCAGTCTCGAAAAGTAAGCGAGTGCATCATGAATGGAAGTGTGCTGGCTGTTCACGCGACCCGACTGACTCTCTGGTTATACAACGCAGACCGGCGGACGCAGAGAAAAGCTGCTGCTGTGAACCGGGACCTAAAATTACAATCTATAATGGATGCTCAGTCCCAGGATAAAAACCTCTTTTATCGCCTGGTAAAGTCTCAGCGGAAAGTACAGCCCAGTCAACTCACTAAGCTAAATGTTGGTGACCAGTCTTACTCAGGTGACGATGTCCCCAAGGGATGGCAAGCCCACTTCAGTACCCTCACCACAGAAAAAACTGTCTCCATACACGAACGTGCACGTAAAAATGAGTACGAGTTTGATGAGCTTCTGATTAAAGACTTGTGTAATAAATATGACTGACCCAGACCCGTTCTCATCAACAGAAGTTAATGATGCAGTCTCTAAGCTCAACTCAGGGAAAGCACCTGATGCCCATGGCCTAACAGCTGAACATCTTAAGTATGGGGGTCAGCGTGTAACCGAGTACATCCTGATACTCCTAAATGCAATCCTCCGCCATAGGAAAATTCCTGACACGATGAAACTAGGACTATTAACACCAATATACAAAAACAAAGGCGACAAAACTGTCTCAGCAAATTACAGAGGTATCACTGTCACACCCGTGGTTACAAAAATTCTGGAGAACATAATTCGCAGCAGAATCCAGGATACATTGATGAGGGAGCAGCACCCATTACAGTTTGGCTTTACCCAGAGGGTATCTCCTCTATTCAGTGGTCTGGTACTCCAAGAGGCCGTCCTTGAACACGGAACAAGGCTCCATCCGGCATATGTAGCATTATTGGATGCAAAAGCAGCCTTTGATGTAGTTCATCATCCAAGTCTATTCAGGAAACTGTACTCTGCCGGCATTGATGGATCTCTGTGGCTATTAATTCGTGACATCCATGATCGAGCACAGACACAAGTGAAATGGTGCGGAATGCTGTCGGACCCAATAGCCATCAAACAAGGAGTACGACAGGGAGGAGTCCTTTCAACTGATCTATACAAAGTCTACATTAACAACTTACTGGCCACCCTGGCAAGTACCACTCATGGAACTCGTATAGGGATAACACCGTGTGGCGCCCCCACCTGTGCTGATGATGTCGCTCTGGTAGCCACGACCGACACAGATCTACAGTGTATGCTGGAAATATCCTCTGATTATAGTCACAACCAGTTCT
>JAVTVY010049051.1:0-24198 GCA_036873755.1 Hanleya hanleyi | reverse complement strand
GAATATGGAATCCCAAAGCGGACTAGCGGTAAAATTCGCCAAGCGAATTCACCCGCAACGCTTGTATCGTCCGGTGATCTAGAACATTCTATGTTGGTATGCCAATCTTTCGAAAATATTCTCAAATATTGATGGAAAAGTGTTTAATGATTCTCAGATCATGGTCATTTTGCTAATGTTCGAGTCAGGTAGATAAAATGTCAGTGCTTGGCTGACAACACTCAGGGGAAGGACAGGTGCTCTGTAATCGTTTTCAATATAATAGAATGCACTATGCCAAATTCTGTTGAGTATTCTGATAGCATGAACAATGATGATGTTATACGATTCAAAAGATATTAAGATTGCAGATGAATTTTTTTTCTTCAAATGTGCACTGTTCACATAAGATTGAGAAATGGAAATCTATTTTTCGGACAATTTTCAAGGATTAGTATGACGATGGGTTAGTATTAATTTTGGCAGTTATATGGATTAGTAAGTACCCTGTTATGGTAATGAGATGGGTAAATGGTAAATATGGCGTGTTAATTCTGTGGATTAGTAAGTATGGCATGGTAATTAGCTAGATGTTTATTATTCGGTATGGTATTATGCTAATTAATTAGATTAATAGTATGTGTGGAATAACAGAAATTTGAATGAATTGGAGTAAGTGCCGCATGTCTAATAAGAATGGCATTTATGGTAATTAGATCGATTATTATCAGGTGGAGCATTATGATAATTAGATAGATTAATAGTGAGTTTAGCATAATGATGATAACCTAGATTTGTAGTAAGTGTGGCAACATGGTAATTTGATGGATCAGTAGCATGTGTGGCATTATGGCAATTTAATGAATTAGTAGTAAGTGGGGCGTTATGGCGATTTGATGAAAATGTAGTAAATATGGCAGTTTGATGGATCAGTAGTAAGTGTGGCACGATGGTAATTTGATGCAAAACAAGCAAGATTTGATATAGTATCCCATATTGATAATTGGATGCATTGTGACATGGTTAGATGGTTGAGGACACCGGTTCTCGGCAGATAACCGAAGTTAAGCAACGTTGAGCTCGGTCAATACTTGGATGGGTGACCGGGTGCTGTACTGGCTGGACTGATCAGTGTCCAGGATAATAGGAACTGTGGACACTCTCCTGTTCTGGCGCATGTAGGCACCGTCGTGATATGACTGAAAAAAGTTGAAAGCGATGTTAAATCCTACTCACTCACTCACTCCTGGTTAGATGGATTAGTATCAACTACGGTACTATGCTACTTAGTTGAATTAGCGGGAGTAGGCATTATTATAAGAAATTAGGCGCATTGATATAGCAAGCATAGCTCCCTGCTAATTTCATGTGTCAGAAGTACATGTCATTATATGCATTAGCATAAAGCATACCGCAGATGCATCCGCAGGATTTATCTTTTGTGGTATCACTCGCATTCTTCCTTTGTGGGATCTAACATTCGCGGTTCAATGACGATCGTTCAGAGAATCAGCGGTTAATTTCATAAACTTTTAGATGTGGTTAGTTGGTAATGAAGCAGTTGGTGATGAATATTTACGGCTAACCGACTGTCCCGAAAATGACGTAATAGTTATCGCCTGAAAGCGGGCGAAAACTTATGGAGATGGAGTCGGAAATGAGAGATAACTCCTGTTTCATCTCGCAACTTCAGCTGGTAATATGCAAATCACTCATCCCATGACTAAAGTGACCTGTGTATCTCCCATGTATATAAACGTTTTACAAGCATATTATCATAGAGGAACATGTGGCATAGGGCTCGCTCATATTACACTATTTCCCCCATTAATTGATAATGTTATGTCATAAATATGCGTTGTCATAACATAATGTACTGGATATTCTAATGCAGGTGTCTCTTCTGAAGCAAGTAAAGGCCTAGTGTTCTGAATAAGTGGCAGTGTTCTGAGTAAGATCAACCGGTTGATAGTCAACTGACTAACTGGTTTATCTTTCTCATGAACGTGGAGCACATACAATTCCTGTTGCAAATAAGGTCTTCAAGAAAAAGAATAACTTGTGTGATACAGTAGAGCCAGTGTTTAATGGTTCATAATCACTGAGATACTTAATCATATGGCCCCTCTATGGAGACATTTTAACCAAATAACGTACAGCCTGGGGATATTGATTAATTTAAGTAGGTTTATTCAAAGGGCTATGACTTTGGTAAGCGTGCAAGCCCAAGAGTGAGTTTGACTATCTTCTGCTGATTTGCTTATTCTTACTGTGCCTCGTAAATAATGCCAATCCATCTGACTAAATATTAACGAATATGAACCACCTGTTGTCAACGACAAATACTGCAAGCTGAATCTAAACATAAATTATTATTTGCATATTGTATCATATACAATAATGTACCTGGCATCCTGTCCACCACTGTGTAATTCTATTTTCACCCCCTAATATCAGTGAATCTGGTCTAGGAGTAATAAAGTATTCCTATTCCTATTCTGATTTAGATAGACAGTAATCAGAGGTTTTAAATGATTCAGAACAACGCGGAGCTGATTATCAGAAGCTTTGTTGGAACAACTGTCAAGCTTATTTCTGACCACCTGCCAAAACAAATTCACTTCCGCGTGTTTTGATATCTGCTGACGATAATATACCTATTTATTGTTGATAAATTTGTCAGATAAAACAACCCATTTTAATCAGTCCTGAAAGCGTAAACAATATTTATTTTAAAATTTGTGGGCCTTTGATCGATTATGTGAAACAACAATAGCCACAGAGTGCGGCAGAAAGCGAAATGGAACGGAGTTTCCATTTAAATGTTTTGCTACAGTGTACATGGTATATAATGATATATATATATAAAGGGAAGTCATGTTCACGGAATTAACATGCGCGGAAAACCCTTCACCTCAAGGTCACGAACAAAGTCTGATAAAGCAGGGATGGAGTACAAGGACCTTGGCGCACAGCCTCATTCTTGGCGATGAACTCAGGGACGGGACGAAAGGAAATGTGAGACCAATTTGCCGTCCAGGTCAAGACGACCTTTCCAGAGCGTGAAACTCGGAAACTCTAGACGCCAAAGCGAAAGCCGCCAGGAAAGCGGACTGTAAAGGTTCGAAGGGCGGACGAAGCAGGGCACAAAGAACCACACCAAAATCCCACTTCGGTAACAGCTGGCGGGTACGGCGAGACTGTAAGGCGAAAGCAGGTAGGAGAGCAGAGATATTGTCATTCAGACTAATGTCGATGCCGGTCGAAAGGCGTAAAACCCTAGCCAAACCAGACCGGAACCCCTCAATGGCACTGATTTGAAACTTCTTATCACGATGTAGGTGAAGGAGGAAGTCAGCTACTAAGGAAAGAGAGGCAGAGTCGGGATCGGAATCACGTTCTCGGCACCAGGAGGCGAAATAGGCCCATTTCGATTGATAGAGCTGCGATGTGGAAGATCGATTGGCTGAAACCATCGTCTGTGCAACTTCTGCTGAAAATCCTTGGACTGTAAGTGCACTCTGGATAGTCTGCATACGTGTAAGTTGAGCCACCGCGGGTTGTGATGTATTATCCCGTGAGGTTGACGCAACAGGCTGGGCGAACTGGAAAACGACGTGGCGGAGCAGTGAGAAGTGGAACCAGTACCGGAAACCACTGACGACGAGGCCTCCACGGAACCACGAGCAGAATGACGCAGTCGTGCTGAGTAATCTAAAGAAGAACTTCCTGAAACAGGGCCATGGGTGGGTAGGCATAAGCCAGGAAGTAGTCCCAGTTGATTGAAAGGGCGTCGATGGCGAAAACTTGAGGGTACGGAATCGGACTGACGAAGTGGGCGAACTGTGCATAGTTCCTCGTCGCGAACAAGTCGATCAAGGGGGGTCTCCCAGATGCTGCAGATCTGGCTGAAGGCCATTCGATGTGAAGCACGGTGTCGGCGCGAGAAAGGTGGTCCGCTAAAACAAAGAGCCGACCCGGAACATGGCGAGCATTGAGATGACAGAGATGAATGAGAGCCCAGTCATAAAGATCCCACACCAGACGAAACATGACAAAGATCGGGTGGTACTCATCTTGTTGATGTGAACACTGACAGTAGAGTTGTCCGTAGCGATGAGAAGGGACGAATTCACGAGACGCCAACTCCAAAGCTGAACTGCTAGGATGACTGCCTTCATTTCTAGGAAGTTGATGTGAAGTCTGGCATCCAACCTAGACTATCTGCCGGACACCTCCAGTCCGTCCAGATGGCCTCCCCAACGGGTCTCGGAAGCATCGGTGTAGAGATGGTGATCCGGAGATGGAAATCAGAAAGGAACACCCCGCATGACGATGTGGCGGGACTGCCACCAAATCAGATGTGGATGTAGAGACGTCAATACCAGCACTAATGGATTGAGGGATGATGTCTGTAAATAAGACAGATGGCACTGCAGTGACCGAACTAGGAGACGACCGTAATGAGTAAGGTCCTGCGTAGAAATGAATAGCCCTACGAGTTGATGACAAAACAACTATAATGCCAACGTCTAAAAACTGGTCCAACGGTCTATACGGGGACGAAGCACTTGATGGAGAGTGTCGAAAAACTGCTCCCAAAGTAACGACGAACCTAAGTAAACCTCGATGTGAAAGCCCCGAGATGGAAAAAACGCCAAGACTAGAGAAGTGATACAAGGGGCGATGTTGACTCCGAACGGGAGGACTTGCCACTCAAACCGACGACCGTCGATGGTGAATCGTAGGAGACGCCGAAGACGAGGATGAATGGGTATAAGAAGATATGCATCTCGCAAAACGATGGAGGTCAACCAAGCGATAATGAAGATGCATCAACCGAATTGTCAAAAGAAAAAAAGTCGAGAGACGTGCAGGCGAACAAACATCGAAGCCTCTGACAATCAAGAGAAAGATCTAGAAATGGAGACCGGGACTGTCGAACTTGACGACCCTGATAAGGAGGTATAAAAGAATGACGTGGTGAACGGCGTTATGGCGTACGGGAACGTCTAACAGATGTACGAGAATGACGTACAGGTATATGAGAACAACGTGACGGCGTAATGGAACGTCGTTGAGGTGTAACAGAACGACGTAATGCGAAACGAGAAAAGCGTTGCGTGAGAAAATGGCGTAGTGATTTTCCCAATTTCTTTCAAAACAGTTCAATTTATTGTACATATACGCTCACAATGGAGCAGGCTACAACCTTTTAAATGTACGAGAAACGACGTTTAGGTGAACAGGAACGACGTTATGGCGAACAAGAACGACGTAGAAGGAAAAAACAACTGAAGTTGAATCCGAAAACTGTAAACCCGAAACTCGAAAAGTCACAGTGGAGTCCGAACGAAACAGCCGTAGTTCGTGAAACTGTAATGTGATTTGAAACGCAGAGGAGATGAAGAACACATTCATTGTTCCTTGCGTTAATTGTGGGCGCAACTCCCCCTGGTAGCAACATCTCCGACATCAACACAAAGATACTTCCAACGTAACTAGGAATATCTTCAATAAAATTTAAAATTCCCCGAAGAGAGCAATTACATTTTGATGTCTCTCGCCGGTAGATAAACTAAGGTCATTAAATTTCACAATTTGAATTGACCAAACAAGAACAATGTTCAATCTAGACTTACCCTCCAATTAGAGGTCTAAACTACACATAAGTCCTCAAACGGAATAGATGAAATTATCATCCAGTCTCTCGCCGGTAGATAATAAAGATTAAGATCAAACAAATGCTGTAGACCAAAAGATGTTTGGACGAAGCTGTCGAGGAGAAAAACGGCAAAGAACATTGCTTAGGAGCTGTCTGTCGTTCTTCTTACTAGGCTGTAACCGGTAATCGTTCTCAGACGAAAGTAACTTACGAAGTACAAGAAGACCGCCCGATGGAAACAGTCTTATGCTGTCCCAAGCAGACGATTGAGTAACTTCAGGCTTGATCTTTGCCCGGCCAACAGACCAGGGAAAGATCAATAAACACCCTACGTGTCGTAGAACGAGAACAATTCTAAAGACTTCCCGGAGAAATAAACTCACACTCAAGCTAATAATATTAATTTCTCAGAAAGAAGAAAATAAAATTAAAGCTCAACTCAATTTGAATTGTAAGTCTAATACAGTATACCGATAGGAAAATTTGGTTGTGAAAAATAAATATATCACAATGCAATATTTACTAGCAGAAAAATGTGTTCCAAAGAATAGCACAATTTCTTAATAAACAATCTCGTGATCTCTTTTCTTCATCAACACACCCTTGAATACACAAAGAGAGTAATATGGTAGGCTCATTAAAATGTAACAAAGACGTGGTAGACTAGTGTATAGCTTTGACTTGTGGCGACGAAGACAAACGCAACAACAACAATGTAAGAATAAAAGACAGAGAAAAACCTCTGCAAGTTTTCTCTCTTGATCACAAGATATCAAATAAACAGAATAACACTTGATATAACGAGAGAATAAATTTTGGTAGGAACAATGAACTGTATGCATAGAAGTAAACAACCAAAAACTGAAAAGTCCGAAACACAACAACAACAACAACAACAACACGAAAAATGAAGGTGTTATCGTTTAAAACAGCGAGAACACAATTTCCCTGCAGAAACTAGTTGAAGCATTTCTATTTCCAATGGACTGGACTACCGGCCGACCCGTGAAGCAAAAATCTTTGTTCGTTTTTCGTACAGTTTCATCGTCATAAAAATATCCCAGCCGGACAGGCTTACACACTGTACTCTGATCAGATCAGTCGCTTTCACCAGCGATCAAAGTTCAGATGTGTCACCGGAACACACGTTCCCGATAACAAAAGAGCGGTCGAGAAAGCCGGGCTTTGGACAGAATCCTTTGTTGTCGAAACAAAGAAACGGATTTGTGCACAAACGCGCCAGACAAGACTTTACCAACCGGTTCTGAACTGTCTGGGATTTTAACATTATCCTAACGTACAAACAGTCCCACTGAAAGGGATTCTAATAGGAGCTGGCTGGACTAAATCTATGCGATAAATCCAAACAAGAAACCAGAAAGATCTTAGTTAAAATTTTGAAATCTCCGACAAGAGCAATTTCATTTTGGCGTCTTTCGTCCGCAGATAAAGCAGGGTCTACCGTAACCCGTAATACATACGCTCGTCAAGCCTGGGCATAAACCTCCAGGCGGTAACATCCCAACTCTAAACACGTGGCTAACGGTAACAAAGGTGACCTTTCGTGTGAGCATCCAAACTAGACCAAAACTGCCGACACGAACGGCATGAATTAGAATTTACAGGGACAGATATCTCAGACATAATGTCTAAGAAAATACAGCAAGAGAAAATACTAGGTTAGCAAAGGTACAACCGAAGGTCAAACCAACAACAACCAAACCAGCACTATAGGACACTTCCTTGATATGCACCACACTCGAGCAGGTACAAATAGAGAAAGAGGGAGATTCAGGATTGTGCAGGGCTTAAGTAACCTAGCTGAGCTGAGAGAGCTCCCTAAGGGGAGACAACTTTTCGTTTTAACTATTTGTAAGGATGCTCCTAAAGGGAGATAAGCCATAGCAACAGCAGGTGTAGATTTGAGCAACAAATATGTGGTCTTACTGTGTTGTGAGCGTGTAAAACTTTCTTTTTTGCATTTTAGTTCTCAATGTCATTATGCGTAAATTCCTTCGTCTTCCCGTGCTTCCTGATTCAGTATTCATCTACCTGTAACATTCATTTAAACCTTGTGTGCTTGATTTAGCGGTTCTACCTTTGTATTCACGTCGTCAGCTATGACGATTGACCGTTTAGTGTGTACTTTGCGTGTGGTGATCGAGGGACCTGTCAAGTCGTCTGGCTGATTTCGAGACTTTTTCGTAAAGACGTAAAGGCAGATGTCGAGTTTCGGACACTGGGCCAAAGTCAGACGCTCAGGGAATTATTCACGAAGTTGGTGTCGCGTGATATTGCGGGCAATGTGTTGGAAGTGGAGGTCCTGGACTGTGACCTATTTGATGTACATTTCTCACGGTATTCTTATCGTCGAGGCGAAGTGTAGGTGCACTGGCAGTCAGGTTTTGTCAACAAATATGATGTGACCCAGATCTTTTAGAAGTATGGAAAGGTGTTCAACGCCGTCTTTCATTTCGAGTCAGAAAACATTAAGGTTGTGCTAATGTGTGACATTTAAGTTGTGGATTCTCTGCCGTATGAATGCAAAATTGAGGTGTTCATGCTGTTATCCGTTGCTGGAGAACGTCACATTGCTTTCACTGTAAGAATATGGGTCACACGAGAAAATCGTATGAGAAAGGTACTGTTCCTGAGATTACTGGTGTGCCACGCATGGAGGAGAATCCAATATAATTAGGCATTGAAATAATGTCATCAGAAGTATCTGTTTAACTCTGTGCCCATACTTTACATATAGACTGGAGTAGAATGTAATAGGGGGGTTCGAGGCCAGGGAAGCCGGGAAGCCGATGACGTCATAAGTAAGTCGCGATGCCATCATAAATAGGTCGAAGTCGTGCGGTGTTCGTCCATTTATAGTGTCATGAACATAGCCCAAGGGGTTGTAGGTCAACGTCTGTTCACCGGACCGCGACAATAGCCTGAGGTGTTTGCGGTGTTTCATGTCTGCTCAGCGGAGCTTTTTGCGGTGTTCGAGGCTACGGTCTATTTATGGAGCCATACTTATAGCCCGAAGGTGCGGTGTTTATCGTCTATATATAGACCTATAACCCGGAGGTGCGGTGTTCACCGAACCGTGACTATAGCGTGAGAAGTGCTACGGTGTTCCATATCTGTTCAGCGGGCCGTGTCTATAGTTAACGATGGAGCGTGACTAATGAAGGCAGGCGGCTAATTCGGGACCGAAGTCGCATTGATTCCTATGTTGATAGTGTTGAATGAGGCATTAAATGCGTAAATTCCTCAGTTATGCCCCTAGGGCGTCCAAATTAAGTTTCGGGGTAAAAAAAAATTTCGATTTTTTTTTGTTTTTTTTTGGACTTTGCCGATTTTCGTCGAATTTTCTATAAATTACCCATGGCGATATCTCGGGAACTAAGACGGATAGAGACTCGCTGCTTACGGCGTCGTATTCCTCTCGTATAGATGCACAATAAAGGCCCTATACAATTTTATCGCCCGACTGGTAACTTTCGCCGCAATTAGACGATAATCGGTGTCACGTGATTTGACCATTTCTCGAGAAATAAGCGACATACGCGCACGCTGTTTACGGCGTTGTATTCCTGGTGTCGAGGTCTACCGTAAAGCTCCTATTCTAATTTATCGTATCTCTATAACTTTCGCCGCTATTCGGCGTCGAAAATTATTTCTTTGTAGCTTACCACGAATAGGTCCCTACAGCGTCATACCTTGTACCCGTGGACACGTGTGATTGATCACTTTTCGCGGTGTTCACGAGTGCCTATCGAACCATACGAAAATATCTTATTTTAGAAACAATACTATAGTAGTAGGAGAAGGAGGAGGGGGAGGATGTGTATGTGTGTGTATGTGTGTGTGTGTGTGGTGGAGTGTGTGTGTGTGTGTGGTGGAGGAGGAGGATGTGTGTGTGTGGTGGAGGTGGAGGAGGAGGAGGAGGGTGTGTGTGTGTGTCTGTGTGGGTGTGTGTGTGTGTGCGGTCATATAAGGTCGTTTGTACACCATTAGCCTCAGTCTGTATCCATCATCTGACCGGGTACCATGTCGAGTACATGTACGTTTTGTGAGAAGACACTCTCTCGTCCCGATAGTATGCTCAGACATATTCGTCTAATGCATAGACAAGAGACACCACCGAATCCCGCTATACGTCCACCAAATGGAGTAGAGCATCCCTATACGATGACGGAGAGTGGCCCTACGGTATGTGGAAAGACGTCCTGGGCGCTAGCGCATGAGGAACTCGTGAAAGAAGAAGGGCGACAACAACTGCCACCTCGTCCAACCCCAATTCATATTCCATCAACTCAAATGCAACGCATACCATCTCACGATCCAGAATGGTTCGCTAAGAAGAATGAACAAGTGGGAGAGGGATTATATACGAGGACAGCAGCACAGTGGTTCAAACTGAATGGAAATGATGACGAGTCCCAGCAGACGCAGATGATCCATAGGAGCGGGAATGAAATGGAGCGACGAAAGAGAAAATGCCCTTCAGATGACGAACTCATCCATCCTGGTGAAATAGATCAACCTACCCACTTGCGGAAACAGGTCAAATATAACGTGTTGAAAAACATGTTTGGTAAACCTATCACAAGAGATTGTAAGATTGACATTAACGAGAGAAAACAGCGATATACAAGCCAAGGTTACGACGAGGATGAGTCTGGTGCAAATGCTATGGATGATTATATTCCAACTATGATGAAGACTTTACGTCAAAAATACTACAATCTGCTCGTGAACATACAAAAGCTACAAACTGATTATATTCATAACGAGATATTGAAAACAACGAGGCGTCTGCAAACGATATACGACATAGGCTACGAGGAAGCACTGAGACAGACGATTAAGATGCGGAAATGCTTATTCGATAAGTTGATTGATGACGGGTAGAGCGAGGACTCCGAGTAAAGACCCCAGTAGGAATATTTGTAGACAAACATTGAATGGAAGGCTAGATGTCGAAATGATACCCACGACGAAGGAGATGTATTTCATATAACAGTTTTCTCTCTTTATTTGTAAAGCAGTGCTATGAGTTGATGAATATAGCTATTATTTGGCAATCTTCGTATTGCTTTGCCTCTATTTCATACTAGTCATATAATTCCTCCTCCTCTGTGTGTGTGGTCAAAAAAAAAAAAAACAATCGAAATTTTTTTTTACCCCGAAACGAAATTTGGACGCCCTAGGGGCATAACTGAGGAATTTACGCATTTAATGCCTCATTCAACACTATCAACATAGGAATCACTGCGACTTCGGTCCCGAATTAGCCGCCTGCCTTCATTAGTCACGCTCCATTGCTAACTATAGACACGGCCCGCTGAACAGATATGGAACACCGTAGCACTTCTCACGCTATAGTCACGGTTCGGTGAACACCGCACCTCCGGGTTATAGGTCTATATGTAGACGATGAACACCGCACCTTCGGGCTATAAGTATGGCTCCATAAATAGACCGTAACCTCGAACACCGCAAAAAGCTATAGACACGGTCCGCTGAGCAGACATGAAACACCGCAAACACCTCAGGCTATTGTCGCGGTCCGGTGAACAGACGTTGACCTACAATCCCTTGGGCTATGTTCATGACACTATAAATGGACGAATACCGCACGACTTCGACCTATTTATGACGTCATCGCGACTTACTTATGACGTCATCGGCTTCCCGGCTTCCCTGGCCTCGAACCCCCCTATTACATTCTACTAAGAACTGGGGAGATAACATTCAGAATTTTAACTTAAGCCTGCATTCATCCCTCATAACAATGGCCACTTTTGTTTATCTTAGAAATAAACACATACAAAGTTCTTTCTGTAGAGATGAAAAATATATATTTATAAATTTTGTTTCACATTCCGCTTCATAAATTCAATATCAGAAGCATTCAACTCCTAGCTGGAACCGGGGAAAACAGTGAAAATATTACACCATTTCGACTTAAAACATGGCCGCCACCTAACAAAATCTGGTCACAATTTCAGACGCCTTTGTCTCTTCCGTAAATTAAATGATGACAAGTTATATGCTGTTTTATATCATATCGTACTTGATTTGTGGATAACTTAATTGTGCCTTAACTTTATATAATAATCACCTGTTCTGCCTAATATAATTGTGGTCCCTGGTCCCGCATCACGAAGAGTAGATGTTGTGATCCAAAGTACAGTTAGAGTGAATACCGGTTGCCATGGTTACGCATCATCCCTATTCATGGTTCGTCTGACAAATCGAGCCATTTCGGAAGACCAAAGGATGAAGACCAGCCGCTTAACCCTATCTGGCCTGGGCTTTTGAGACCTGTCCAGGCCTGTGTTGGGGGGCGAAATGAAACTTACTTACTAATTAAAGGTTAATTAAAATGATGTTATTTTCATGTATCGTTAGTGATAAAGCAAATAAGTTGCCAATGGAGTCGGAACTTCTCGCCTTCCACTTTAACCCTATCTGTCCTGGGCTTTTTGGGACCTGTCCAGTCCTGGAGAGGCCGAAATGCCCCCCGCCCCCTCCCCCCCCCCTAGTTATTTTTTCTTATCCATTGAGGTAGGGGACTAAAACTTACCACACTATATCCTTGGGTCGAGCTCTACCAGAAAATGTAAAAAAATCCAAGATGTCCGCTTTGATGACGTCACAGTGACGTCATTTTCAAAAACGGCATTTTTTTGGTCGATTTTTCGGTCAGATTATCCGAATTTTTTAATTATGCAGTTACTCCGCAAAAACTACATGGTAAATTAGTAGATAATAATGCGATGTGAAATAAGATAGTTTTTGCCCACTTTTCGTCGCGAAGAAGCAGAAATTTTGAAGAAATATGACAAAAACAACAATTTTCTGGTACCCCACGTGGCCACCATCATGAATCTTGAATTTATTCATGATCCTCTGCTCGGGGGTTATGCAAATAGGCTCAAAATTACCCAATATGATAAACTATAAAGTCACGGAGTTTCACCTCTCCATTTTTTTGTCGTTCCGGAGATAGCGCAGAAAGTTTGGTAGGGGGGAGCGGCCATTTTGGTTAATAATAGGCTTTCCAAACAGCCTTCGTGACCTATATTTGAGCGAATTAAACGTCAGGCAATGTGTTCTATATTTCGTCTCTTATTATTGTGAATTCACATGTTCGTCTCCGCATTTGTTTTGAGACGCTCCCATGTCGTTTACGCCCGGAATTTCAAAGAGTTGGTCCTCCAGCTTTTTCTCCTCGTCAACGAGGCCTTTTTCAGAATATATCGAAATTCCATGCAGGTGGCATAGCACACGCGAACGCCGTCCGTTCATTGGCTCTTATTTTAAACGGATGATTCGAGTATGGCGGCACTGTCCGCATCTACATGCATGGGTGGTGGAGTATACAGACCTGCAGTATGAAGGACGTATGGCAAGCCAAAGTGCTTTTTATTGAAGAATTTCCGATATCGGAATTAAAATTTTCGATATCGGAATTAAAATTTCCGATATCGGAAATTCATGACCTTCAATACAGACCTGCAGTATGAAGGACGTATGGCAAGCCAAAGTGCTTTTTATTGGAGAATTTCCGATATCGGAAATTGAATTCCCGATATCGGAATTAAAATTTTCGATATCGGAATTAAAATTTCCGATATCGGAAATTCATGACCTTCAATTCATGACCTTCAATTTCCGATATCGGAAATTGAATTCTCGATATCGGAAATTGCAATTTCCGATATCAGAAATTGCAATTCCCGATATCGGAAATTAGAATTTTCGATATCGGAAATTGAATTTCCGATATCGGGAATTGCAATTTCCGATATCGGAAATTCGGGGACAATTCCCGATATCGGAAATTCAATTCCCGTTATCGGAAATTGTCACTGAATTTTCGATATCGGAAATTGCAACTCTAGGGTGCACTCCACACTTGCCACGGTTTCGTACAAAGTGGTGTCTCTCTAATTTTATAATAGGGAAAGTCGCCCGATTTTGACAGCAAGGTAATTCTTCTTACCTTTCTACTAACTGATATCTATAGTATCACCCTGCTGGACGTAACCATTTCTCCAAACGAGGATATAATAATTGCTTGTTGATCGCACCCACTCGCCTCTACAGAGTTAATCGTGTCCGGAATTGAATATCTGGCGGACCAAAATCCGCACTTTTTCGGGAAGCGAAAATGATGATTCCTTTATGGCCATAACATTTTACAAAAAACGAGTAGGTCGACCCCCTGTTTTTTCGCCATTTTAAATTGTCCTTTGGACGGGAAACACTTTAACATACATAAAAAGAAAATCATTTCATACGTTCGCTGGATTGCGGGTAGAATTTGACACATTTTCATATATTTTATGGAGTTTTTCAGAAAAGTTGAAGAAGGGTTACGGAGGATTGTACGTCTTTCCTTTTCAATTTCAATAGCTCACAAGTCTCCTGAAATAAGGGCACGAGTGTGCCCATTTACAAAATATATACTTTTACAAGGTTTTCGTTAAAGATTTTACATCTATTTATGGCCGAAGATCCGAACCCATGCCTGTTTTTAGCCGCACATCATTTAGGTGTGGAATGCACCCCTAGGTTTTGTAAAGCTTCCAGCTTTCATTTCCGATATCGAAATTTCGGTGACAATTTCCGATATGGGAAATTGAATTCCCGATATGGGAAATTCTATTTCCGATATCGAAAATTGTCACTGAATTTCCGATATCGGAAATTAGAATTTCCGATATCGGGAATTGAATTCCCGATATCGGAAATTCGGAATAAAAAGCACTTTGGCTTGCCATAAGGACGCTGTTACGAAGAGTTCGGTGGTGCATGATGCGGTCTGTGGTTAGAATGTAAAAGAAGGATATGATGTCGTTGGGTGTTGAAATCTATCAAACCACTCCGGAGGCGACGGAGACTATGGATTTGGGGTCACCAATGCAGACTTTGGTACAGTCTGGACATCATACAGGTCCGGCTCGTCCTCGCACTTGTTCAAACAAGATGAATTCTCCTACCGAGAGAATGAACAATAGAGATCTTCAGCTGTTGAGACCATATCGAATCAAGTAGAACTGAAACAGTTATTTTGGACTTGGGGGTCGAGTTTGCGGTCCCCAATTCTAAGTATATGGACATGGTGGTTGCATTCTAAGTATATGGACATGATGGCTGCATTCTAAGTGTATAGACATAGGTATATTCAGAGGGCACCACAAGAAAGTCTCATTAGAGATTTGATTGTGGATTGATTGAGAACAATTGATTTCTGAGTTTTAGTGTAATTGTTTTAGATGCGTTTTGCGTTTAATAGTTATACTTTGATGATTCTTAATGTGATATTAAACCCTCAGACGATGTAAAGGTCAAATAATAAATGACAAATTTCAACTGTATCTAAATATAGTTTTACTTCATTTATGTGATTTTTTTCTTAACGGATAAAACTACCTTTTGTATGGTAACTCGTGACTGCCAAGTCAATTTGAATTTTGCATTTAATTTCCTCGATTTTGAAGAAACATGTACATTGAAACAGTGAGTCTGTGTTGAAACTCAAAGTATGCACACCTTAAGCTTGAGTAAAGCATTGGAAAGTGCATACAAATTTCAAAATATGTTTTAATGCAGTGTGACGTCACCGGACCTAGATATGATCGCAACAGATCACCATAGAATCCCAAGCTTTATTTGCAGTTTACTCTGTGTAACAAAATCATAAAAAATGACAAAAAATATTTTCCGACACTGTTTGCAGTGGTCTTTAATTTGATGGAAACTTTACTTGAGGGTTTACGATCACTTTAGTGTTCTTAAATCGAGTTTGAAATTGCTTGATATAGCTATATTATTTCTGAACGGGACATCAAATACAATTCTCTCTCTCAGTTTCCCTTCTATTTGATTCATTATGGAAAGTATTATGTTTATTGAATGCATCGTTACCCACGCAATCACTCGCTCACTCACTATTGAATACATGGTGGCATTGTTTGATGGATTAGTAGTAAGTGAGGTAATACTTACTAGTATCAAATGAGCTGTTTGAGCTGATCTGTCATCACAGCTCCTGAGTCGGTGCTTAAGTCGGTGCTAGGGGCCGTGTGGATACATGAACAGCTGCAATAAACGCGCCACTGAGATATTGAGGCTACGACCGAGACTCCACCTTATTCTCTGGTCTGAATGTTAGGTGCCGAGGGATGCTTTCCTGTAGAGTCATATGATTGCTTTTTATTCGCCAGACGTAACTTTTTCCCCACCTCTTGCATATCGCTCCAAGTGTGGTAATTAGACGCATTTGATGTGTCCAAAGTATGGCATTATGGTAGTTATTACATGCATCAATATAAACATAGTAATTAATGACAGTTTGATGCAATAGTAACAAGTATGTTAATTTGATGCGTTAGTGAAAAATACCCCATTATGTTTATTGTATGCATGGCGGCATCATTAGATGAATTAGTAGTAAGTTTGGCATTATGGTAATTTGGTATATTAGCAGTAAATATGGCATGGTAGTTAGATGGAGTAATAGTGAGTTCAACATCATGGTATTTACATTTGTTAGTGATCAGATATCATTATGACATTCAGAGAAATTAGAAGCATTATTATGTGTAATAAGTATGTGTGGAGTGGATGCTGGTGGACAGATTCCGGCAATATCAGGCTGAATTTCGGACAATCACACTTAACTGTACGTTAAGATTATAATTGATTAATGTCGCATAATGGTTGACCATGCCAGCAGTACTCTCAGCTGTAGGAAGACGATATCTTTCAATCTTCATCGTCTGGACTGACCATGTGGACTTTCGCCGTCACAGATAACCGACACCAACGACCGACAGGTAATTTTATAGCCGAGATAATTATAAGCAGAGTAGATATAGTGGATAATAAATATATCATTGATTGGAATTGTCAGCTCTTGTCTTCCCGTTATTCCGACCAAGACGTCCATATCAGAGCAGTTATCCTGTATTTTCACATAAAAACTCATCAAGATAGAAAGAAGACCGGTATGCATATGATATTGTTTTACTATAACAATGGTGTAGTCTTGTTGACCATATTATTATCATCACACAATCCAGACGATGCTTCTATGAGAAGTAAGCCCATGCCCATATAAACTTGAAGGGACAGTTTATTTCACCAGCTGACTTCAATCCATACTAAGGTGTGAAATTGATATTTGAAATGTTTTGTCTGTTGTACTCCTCATCGAATATTCTCAATGAGCCTCCCATGGTATTTCCGATAATGGAGACAAGATTTAACAGGTTGAGGTTGTATTTCGGAGAGTCTTAATAAGTTGTGGGATAGGGCTGCACGTAAGCCACGATGACCATGGAATAACGCATCGAACCACTCATCCAACACCATCGTCGCATAAAGTGGACTGATCATGGAATGCTACCCGATACACACAACCGACGCCAACGATGGATACATTCCTAGCAGAGAAAATTATTAGCAATTACAGTAAAAATAGCCTCCTCTTAGTTTAGTGAAGAAGCCTAGCGTGATTTTCTCAAATGTCATCGAATTATCTGGCAATTTCCTGCTGTAATCCAAAACAAGATTGCTGGATAGGAGTAAATGGTCTTGTATTTTACACCCGACTGTGTGGAAATGTTATGATCATCCATGGGCGCTGTAGTTGCTAAGAATACAGTGTTGATTGGTTTCAATACGGTAGGGACGGCGATACCTTTTGTATGCCTTGATGCCATTAAGAAAGTGAACTAATATAATATATTAAACCATTTTAGAATAACATTTTCTTATCAGAGTACAGAATTTCTGGCGCTGTAAACGTGAGCTCCATATTGGAATTGTGCATAATGCCTTCAGTGTCTGCAAAGTCGCCAGATTCCGATTTGGGCAGACGCCCTAACATGTGCAGGTAACTGCACTGTCTTCAATGTAGAATTCAATATGGTAACGGGGTCCTTGGTAGCCGAGTGGTCTAACGCGCTTCATTGGTGATCACTAGCCTCACACCGCTGAATCGGCACGGATTCGAGCCCTGCTGGTGCAGGTGTGAAAGTTTGCAGTTACTTGCCAATGGACGGTGGTTCTCTCCAGGTACTCCGGCTTCCTCCATCAATCAACCTGCAGCTGGCTGTCACCTTATGAGCGAAATAATCTGGAGTGTGACATTAAACCAAACTCCCAAACCCCCTCCAATATGGTAGAAAATGTTTTGCAGAACGGCTGATGGCTAATGGCCTTGATATGAACCTGCTTTGGACATCAAATTCTTTCACAGATTTTAGTTAGATGCTATTTTATTCCACAACCCACCTGCTCACAATGATAGTTTGACCAGAATATGGAAGGAATTGATGCTATCGGAATATTTTCAAAATTGTTATAAACCAAACCCAACATAGCCAACGTCTTTTAAACTGCCTTTCCTCTTGAAGCTTTGTTGTAATTTTCGTTACATTAAGGGTACTGAGCCCTCCTACACACACTTTTACACACGCTCTAGAACTTGTCTTTATACAGCTAAAAGTATGATACATAGCTATGATAATAGTATATATTTCTTGAAAGCACATTTCTTAAGGATTTCAAATATATAAATTTGTTCACTGTAAATCTGTATGTTGTGAAGATATTCGGATTAAATTTTTTTTTAAAATTTAATTCAATTTTCCTACGAAGTAGGCTACAGATCGCAAATTGTCCGGTAATGAGTCAGTGAGTCAGTCCATCCGAGTCCTTTCGTCGGCAAAATAAGGAGAACCATTGACATTAGAACCTTGATTTTTGGCATGAACGTGCATTAGGGCATTGTTCTGAGCTGACCGAATTCTGATGAAAATTTGATTTATAATTATTTTTTTTATTATTTATTGACAGCTCAGCGAGTGCACTGTCATGCCCATTGGGAACCCTTGGCTGTATGTTTCACTGCATATATAACACAGTACAAAACGTGATGGGATAATGAAATAGGAAATGCTAATTTTCCATCATTTGTTAGTGCATTCTTAATACACACAATTCAGTATATTGTTATAGATATATGTAAACTGTGGCCTTTAACGTGTATCCTATTTCACATCCAAACATTTCATCACAGACCAAATCATGCCGGCTTCAAATTTAGGTCAAATTGCCACTGATGATGAAATATCCTACATCAATCAATTAAGTCAGCCTGGTGCAATAACCCAGCAGAACATAGAAAGATCTGGTATCATCCTTCAGATTAGCCTGTGAGCAACAATGATAAAATTTACTGAGGGTGAAACAAAGCCGTCCTGCAAGCCACCCAAGGAATTTATCAGCTTGTGTTGGGACATTTTGTTGGTATCATGTAAGTTGTTTAGTAGTTTACTCATTCAAATCTCCATACCATATTTTCTGTTATTCAACAGACAAATTTCTTTACTGGTTTTAATTGTTTCAGTTTTACTGGGTTTCAACTGCTACAGATAGTAACATAGTACTGATACTGTAGAAATGGGTAGTGTGAATTTAATTATTCCATGTTTAGTACAATTTGTTCACATGAATGGTGGAATGTCTGGACTCTCAAATGAAAGTGTGTTATACATGTATAGCTCAAGCATGTTAGATTTGAGGAACAAACATAGTTGCAATTAAGATATAACCAAAGAAATTTCATGACAATTATTGAATCTAAGTAGGCCCCTACCTAACAAAATTAGCTTAATAAAAGAGGCCTTCCTGGCGTAAATTGTTTTCTTTTGAGAGAGAATGGTATTTTCTGGGTTAAGAATTTCCTGTATAAAGATAGGTTGTTCAAGGAGGCTTTGTTTTTGCGGCTGTTGTGTGCATCAAGGGTATGGAAACATGATATATGCACCCAGAGCCCTGATCTACAGCTGTATAAAACTCAACATCTGGCACTGACGGCATGTTTAAAGGGTCTTAATTTATTTTCTTTGGGTAGAATTTAACTAGATAAAGTAACTTTGATTGTATTTCTTGAATATTGACTATATATCACACTGGGATATAATTTAAACAAAAACATTACATGTGTAATTATGTCTAAATTTTTCTTGTCATTTCAAATTTTGATTCCTTGATTAAGGGATACAGAATCACTGCCACGGAGTGTGTTGGTGTGTCACAGAATCACTTCCACAGAGTGTGTTGGTGTGTCACAGATTTACATCAGCACAGTAACTGGTAAACTATTCATTCAATCCCATCACTTTTAATCTTCAACAAAATATTCAATACTGTTTTAATCGAAAATTTCTGGTGATTTTTGATGAAAATCTCTGGTGATTCCGACTTGGGCTGCATGTGCTCATCTTAATATAGGCAGGATTTCAACTTGGGGCAGGGGGGAGGGGGGGGGGATTGCCAAGAGCTCAGTGCCTGTCCTAATGCCTACCTTACTTCGTAGGTCCTGTGACGCATAGTCACATTGCCATGTTTTCAAATGCTATTTTCAAAAAAAGTATTCAACTCATAACTTACTCCATCATTTCCTGTAGAAAACAACTCCAACAGGAAATTCGTGTCTCAGTTTGATCAATTTTGGTCTAGTTCTCATTCTATTGACATTTAATTGAATATTTCTTTACAAAATCGACCAACTCACAGTTTTGAGCTTTGGTATTCAATTAAATGTCAATAAAATAAAAACTAGACCAAAATTGACAAAACTGAGACACACATTTCCTGTTGGAGTTGTCCCCTATAGGAAATGATGATGTAAGTTACTATAAGTTGAATACTTTTCTGAAAATAGCTATTTAAAAATGAAGGCTCATTTTTTAAAATTATGTTTTTAAAATTTGAAAGTCTTCAAAACCTACAGATTTACGGTGAACAAATTTATTTATTTGGAATCCTTAGAAAATGCGCTTTCAAATAAATATATACATTACCATAGCTATAAAGCATAGTTTTAGCTGTATGAAGACAAATTCTAGAGGGTATGTGAAAGTTTCTGCAGGAGGGCTCAGTGGATGAACTGTCATAGTTCAATGTTAGCCATGAATGTCCGTACAAGCTTCAATATGATTTAACGAGGTGATGTTTTCCACACGTGTTCCAACTCGTCCAGGAAAAAAGAAGGTCCGGCGGACGTCATTCAGAATGAACACACGACACACACGTGATACTCTACATTAGAGTAAAGCTCATAATATTGATAAAATATTTCATAGCACGATGTAAGTCATGAATGTTGTATATAAAACAACAATCTGATAAAACGAGATCTACATGATCCCGTGGCGAAACTCGTCCGGAGAAAAAAAGAATCGAGGAACAAAATCCCAGGTGTAAGTGAGGGCGAATGTCATGAGACTGTCAGAACGCACAACACAAACGTGACACAATTGTGTAGAGCCACCGTTCATGAATAATGATAACATATTTTCGAGCATAGAAGAACCTCGTACGGTTAAACATATTTAAATTGTTGGGGGTTTTCTTGTCGTCTTCCACTAGATCGACTGACAATTTCATTACATGAATATCACGACATGCCATTACCATAGCGATGAGTGTTAAAGATGTGATGTCCTATCCTCATAAGAGGGAAGTCCAACAGACTTGTTGATGATATGTTGAATTTTCACAGGATACACTATTGAAAATACTATGTGACACATACTATACTATACTATGAGGCGTTTACTCCATCAGACGTCCACGATGTTCATCTATTAACATCAGATGAGTTATTATTTTGAGCTGATCTGCCATCACATCTCCCGAGCTAGCGTATCTAATTCCGCTTAAGCCGATGCTAGGGGCCATGTGGGTACTTCATAGTCTCCACATGAACCACAGCAATGAAAGCGCAGCTGAGATACTAAGACTACGTCCGAGAACCCACCGTATTCTCGAGTCTGAATGTTAGGTGCCCATGGATGCTTTCCTGTTGAGTCATATGGTGTCTTTTTAGTCGCCAGACGTCGCCAATTTCCCCACCTCATGCATATCGCTCCAATGGTATATATTTTAGTCAGAAATGGAGCAAACGTTGTTTGAACATCGTGTTCTTACTTCGCTGGGATGCATGGCGACAACAGATTTTCACTGGTTTCTCTAAACTCTGAGACAGATCGAGATGCTTTAACGCGCTGAGTGCAGGAGGGACAGGTTTCTGCTCCATCGCACATCTTACATTTTTTAATCTTCAAGGATCCCTTGTGGTCTCCTCAAAAGTTTTACCTCTGCCATGGATCATTTTCCTTGATCGTCAAAGATTATCGACAACTCATTAATTATCCCTTGTTTTAACAGTGTCAGTCTATCATAATTGATGCCGTTGACCGTTGCTGGATAGGGTTGGAGGCACAAGTCGCAGCTGTGTCTGTGACGTATGGCAACCTGCAAACGAACCATATACTAGTAAGAATAGTGAGGGCATATTGTTTGAGTTATGGTGTGGTGCCATGGCAATAGATGTCAGTCAAAGTGCGAACTTCTGTTCGCAAGGTTAGTTAATGAAAGAAAGAGAGAGGCCGAGTTTGCTTCTACAAACTCTACAATGTTTTTCTTCTGCTGGAATAAGGAAACAGTGGACAATTTATCAATTTTATCACTGAGGACGTTCAGCTGTAGATTTTAACGACTTTCTCGAGCCGAATGACGAAACTCAAAACATAACTTGGTTACTGTTCAGTACAGGAACGTCGCTGGTAATAAGATGAAGCAGTTCAAATTGTTATCCTTGAGAAATCCTGTATTTTTTTAATCTCCATTATGGCCTAAATTATAATTTCACGCCTGCCCAGGCCGCGGCCTCCTAAATATTTTTTTCACTCCTCGATCTAAGAAACTGAAACAACCTGCATGATATATACCTAACAAAATCTGAAATAATTATCCGATTTAAATTAGATTAGTTTTTGCACACTTTTATTCACCGAAAATCTCAAATCTGCTATCCACATGGCCGACATTTTCAATTTAACCTTGGACGAAGAGGTACGCAAGTAAGTTCAAAATGACCTCAACGTTGAAGACTGTCAGAGATAATGTAGAAAGCTTGGTACGGGAACCACCGGGGATTGGTTTAACTGTATTTGGTTGAGGTGTACCGCTGTAGTTTTAGACGCAACAAAATAAAAAGCAACATGTCCGAATGTAATTTGTCAGTTACCCCATCATGGCCACAATTTTAGATTTACCCCAATCTCGGTAAACTCAGATATAATATCACGAAATTTGTATCAGCGTTTTTTAAATCCGGTGCGAATTTCAAACTAAATTTGTTAGCCAATCAGGTGGCTAGCCTGGTGGAACAATTTCAAAATCACGTCCGCAGTAATTACACACGGTGGCACGTGGACCAATAGTAAACATTATCGGGGAACAGTATACAAATATGGCATAATTTCCGGACAGTGTGCGTGAACATCAGTCTGGCATTTATTAGCCGGTGGAAAATATCAAAATATCGTGCCGTGCGAAGGTGTCCTGTTTGATAGGATCAAACATCTAAAGATAAAACCATAATATAGGTATACTTACTTTTGTATCTATGATCTTCGTTTCGCGAGCATTTTCGACACAGTAATCCTATGACCTGTTCATCAACAAGCAAAGTTTTGTTAGGTCCGATAAGCCATGTATGGTATGATTCACTAATAATTAGTTCACAACAGTAGATAGCAAAACCTAAGTTGAGCTTTAGTGGATTGAGTAGAGCAAAACATATGATTATCGCTTTTTTCAAATTGTCATCTTTTTCAGGTTCATGATTTCCTTTTGGTAGCAGTAATATGGCGAAACACTTCCTTACAATGATACTATCGGTTTGACGCCTTAAGGTGTTTTGCTTGAAGTGCAATCAGCGCCAAAAATTGGGTAATTTTCCGAAACCATATTACGACCAGATTTAAAAGTGAGAAAGACCAAAATAACCTTGCGTGTGGGTAAATGGACAAAGCAAAAGACGGAAACTGGGTACACTCTGGCAATTGAATAAACGTCACGACATACAAATAACGTTGTGGTATGTTCTCTCTCCCATTTTTATCTCGCAATAAGAAATCTGTCAGCTTCAACTATCCAAACTTTTTCACATTTGGGACGATCATATGGACTGCCACTTCGCAAACCTTTGACTGTTTTGACGCTTGAATCTTTAAACTAGTCCTAAAATGTGCTCAGTTAATCTGCATTTATTACTACGGATATGAGACATGATATCCATGGGAGTACTGAGATTAGTTTTCACTTTTGTGAAGACCGACAATCCTGGAGAATTATTTGATCTTCAACTAAAGAAGGAAGTAAACAAAGATTACCACTAGGAGTGATCATTTATTTTATTTTTATGATCAAACGATTTTGATAAAACCCATATGAAACGAACTTTAGCGAGTTTCATTTGGGTTTTATCAAATGAGTTTGATAAAAATCAGATAAATTATCATGAGTGGATTTTCTTCTCACATCACAATATCTTGGAATTTAAATGTCGGAAAGGAATAGAAAGATACTTAGCAAACCAGTATCATCAACTAAATTCTTAGTGGGTGATACAGGTTCTGTATCACATAGGTCTAATACATTGATTTTGGCCACTGTGATTT
>JAVTVY010049050.1:0-24591 GCA_036873755.1 Hanleya hanleyi | reverse complement strand
CTACTGTGCTACACATTGAATTTTGAGCACAATGGTTCTGCAGTGCTAAATTATTATGAGACAGTAATATTTAAATAATACGCAAAAATAGGCAATCGAATATTGTTCAAGAGATTTTTCAGATTTTCATGTTGGGTCACTTAGGCACACTCAGCTTTGCGTTATTTGCCAAAACTACTGCGTTGCACTTGATTTTTGAAAGCAGAATAGTTGTGCAATGCCACAGTATTATAAGACAGTAATATTTAATTAATTAAGGAATGATAATAATATTATTGATAATGATAATAACCAGATGGAGGAAACATAGTCAACCAGATATTGTGAATTTTTCGAGGGATTTTTACTTTTCTCCTAAAGCACCAAAGCTCACACGGAATTACACATGGTGTTGGAAGAGCAATGAGATATGAAGTCATATCGTACTCGGTTAATGTAAGCCGTAACAACCATTTTTCAAGATGGCCGCCATGATGCACGATTGTTTATGACCGCTTCACTATTTTGCTCGGAGTATTATCGCCACCCCTTAAACGAGAGAATTAAACATTTCCACAGTTAAATAGTAAAGGTTACCACTCTTAGAAAATGCGAACAGATTTACTTTGGTGGTTCAGCTGACATAGTCCAGATGGGATGTGCTAATCGAGAGATTTATTGTCCATTATTTATAATTTGTAATCAAAACGTGAAGAATTATGTTATGTGAAAGAAATAAATTATTGAACAGGAAGACTTTTTTGTATTTGCACTACGCTCCAAACTATATTTTAAAAGGTTGATCTGAATATGCTTGGAGCGTGTCTAAGTGGATCCGCTTAAAAATGTGGAACAAACTCAACAAAACGTTGTAGTAATACATGTGTTACGTCAACGAAGCGTAACAAAAAGATTTGTGAAGTCAAGGATTAACAATCAAATATTTATTTACAATACTAAAATCATATACAATTTAGGTAAGGTTAATGCAAGAAATAAATATGTGAAATATAGTCTTACTGTTTAATGCTATACCGGTGTGCACTTTACAGTCCTTGTTGACGCGCACAAATCACTCTTCTGTATAATGGTAATCCAACACTGCTCAGTTGTATACTGTCCCAGTAAATGTCCAATATCCGATACCCTTCAACAAACAACGTAGACCATGTAGCAGCCAACGGTCAATACACAGGAGTAAACAATCCAGCAGTCCGTAATTACAGACGAAGGAAAAATCCAGATAGTAACACAATATAACAGACCCACATAAAAGCCAGTTTGAATTCCCTGCTGAATGACTGACTGAGCGCTATTTATACTGTATGAGGCATTCCAGATCATTCTACCAATTCAAGAAGCTTCCAGAATACACATTATTACCGTATGATCTGACCTAGATACAATTTACAATAGCATTCCAGAAAGCTCCAAGTGGCTGACACACATAGTAGTACGTAAACAAGCTTGCGTTAGCTTCCAGAAACATCCACAATGTCTGATAATAGACTACAATACCATGACACATGCACTTATTCGAAAAGTGGAAATCCAGAAACAATATTCGTGTTCCATTTATGTTCACTTCGACGGCCATTCCAACCTCTTTTTTTGTAGGTCGTCATTTTGAAAGTACCGACGACGTTTTGAATCAAACCAACGAGCTGTATAATCCTGATTTTCCGGAGAGTATCATGCTATGATAATAGCTACCTCAAGCACATTTCATCTGATGCGAACACAGCATGGCTTGTTACCAATGGCAATATCTCATTCATAGCAGACGGAAAATGCTGGTGCCCATATCCATTTGACTACAGCATTTCCCGGACACTAAGATATATTCACATGATGTGGACAGGTATATAACCGTACCATCAATACAGTACAGATGAACTCCTAGATGCAGTTTGTAATATTGTAACAAAATAGGGGGGTGTATATTATGTATTCACAATATTATTTATTACCATATTAGTAACAGTACTGCAAGCACAGACGCCTATCCCTGATGAGAACTTTTGAGTACGTACGAAGCCCCCTATGGCATAATTATAATATAGCATCGTGCTATACCCCTAAAATAACAGTGTATCAACGAGAATAATGTATATATTGTGCGGTTAATGAATTATTGACTAAAATCGGCTCAGATCGCGGCCATCTTGAAATCCATGATGGCCGTCGTCGCCATATGAATTGTCTGCCATTGATATGGGATTTTCTATCAATATTCTGACAAATGACTAACAAAAATATTGCTAAACAGATAAAACAGTGCAGGATTCTGGATGAAAATATGCCCTTCTGGCGGTCATTTTGCAAAATGGCCACTGTGACCTACATAGGAAAGTTTGTGATGGCTCCATATCCAGAAATGCTCCTGAGGCCACGATGTACCTCTATGCCAAATTTCATGCTTTTATGAATAAAGGCACATTTTTTTCACATATTGATTGGACTATACTTCCCTTTTAGTACAGTTATCTCTGTTTGCTTGGAGCTTCGTAGAGCTTACAGTTACTTTATAGACTCCACATGAATATCTGCAATAAAAGCGCTTCCGAAAATCTTCCGTATTCTGAAGTCTGAATGTGAGGTACGGAGAGAAGCTTTCCTGTGGAGTCATGGTAGTTCTTAGTCGCCAGACGTTAACTTTGCACATCACTTACATATATCTCTAATTTATCTGTATACGTGGTAGGATTTTGCTGGTTATTCCACGAGGCCCACCTTCATATCATTTGACAAAGATACGTAAGTTTAGTGTCCTCGTGTGAAAATTAAGCCGCACGACCTCGGACATTACAGGTTATTTTTCTGTGTATTCTTGCATTTACCATGTTAACAGTTCCCGAGCTAGCGAATCTAATTCCGCTCAAGCTGTGTGGTTACTTCATAGTCCCCACATGAAAATTTGCAATGAAAGCACGACTGAGATACTAATGCTACATCTGATAATCACCCTTTTTCTTGAGTCTGAATGTGCCAAGAGTGTGGGGGTCTTTGCAAAGCCCACATAGGGCTCATCAGCCACTTTTATCTGATATAAAACATATTGTCACGTGGATCTTTCAGGGTACAAAATTCATGCCTTTCATAATATGCTAACTTAAAGAATCTGCTAATCCTTCGCGTATAACTTTCAAACTCATACTTAAGTTTGTCACCTTTCGAACTTAAACAAATTAAAAAGAACATACTTTTCGGGTTTATACTCCGGTTTAAATTCTACATAGGTACGCAGTTCAGGTTTTTTTCAAGCTTGACCGCGACCATCGATCCATAACCAATTCAAATAACTTCGTATACACAACGTTAACACTACATAAGTGGACTGACATTCATGAACAACACCCTAAAATCGGGTTCTGTGAAAATACTGCTAACGAAAGTAGATCAGTAAAATAGAAATATTTGCTTAGTCAGTCTAGACGTATCCATGGATAGTTGAAATACGGCCTCATCAAAATTTGTAGCCTTTTCATGCGTATTTCAGACGTATTTCTGTTAAAAACACATTTCGCGTACGGAGCGATTTGCACAGCGTGTTGAACACTGAAGACCACGTGACCATGACGTGAGTCATATAATTGCATTTTAGTCACCATACTTCGTCAACTTTTTCCACCCCTTACTTGAAGAGATAACTGCAGGTTATAACCGATTATTTTCATTATAAATATATTGATATTTAAAAGAATTGAAGTTGGTGCAACATGTTCTAATAGTTGTTTAATAGTCACGTTACCCCATACAGATGAACAGGATTCACAATTGAGAAAAAGAGTTATACAATTGTTTGGTAATGGGTTGTTTGGCAAAGGATAGCCTTTAACATACCGTACACAAATTACTGGATATACCTTAAGTTTGTCAGATGATCTCCCCAAGTTAGACTTCGATATTTCAATATTTTGGTTTCTTTGACACTTTCAAGAACACTCACGGTCTATCATAAGGACACAATATTTGCTTTGTTTAATATGTTTCTGTGTAGAGCCTATCAGCATACGTTTTGTTTTCAACATTTTGAGACTAATCTTATTTTCTATCAACGATTGATGCTCAATTCTAGAATCTATATTCAATCGTCATTTCCTTGTATTCCAGAGCAAACTGCGTATTCTCATCAACATCAACATTTCCACAAGTTAAAGCGTACAAAATCTTGGAACCCTTAATTAAAAACCTAAATATGTTGACCTCACACTCCCACTCCCAATTTCAATTCCTTCTCACTGCTAGACAATGTTATGAAAAATCCCGTACAAACTAACCAATGGATCGCATATCTGAATGAAAAAATGAAGATTGATAATTAATTCATTTCGCATGCTCATATGGAGATTAAACATGTCTATGCAAAGCAAAACTCAACCGAATTTTATAACACAATCCAAGAAACGGATTCGAAAACACGTCCTCCCAATAACTGTTCCGAATCTATAACCGAGTATATAATAGACACTTTCCTTGATCAGCATTTCGTAAGGCTGATGTAAACCATATCAACAAACGTCTCTTGAATAGTTATTTAGGTTCTGCGCATCTGCGAAACAATCGAGATATTCTGCTTCGAATATTCGCATTCGTCAAGGTATAAATGAAAGGGTTAATAGCAGAATTGACATAGAAGGGCATGTACAACCCCGTGTAGAGAGAGCGCGAAATACAACCGTATTTTCTCAGCGTCCAAGCTATGCAAGATGGTATCCAGCAGAACAGAAATATCACGATGATAAGACTCGTGGCCCTCAAACATTGCTGGTTTTGGGATCGTATACGGGACATTCCAGGGACGCGTCCTTCAGCTGATAGTCTAACATCATTAGGTACTGTTTGATGTAGTTTGATCTGAATATCTGTGAAAGATATCGAGCATGACCCATTTGATGACATGGTCTGCCCCTGTTGTATGTCAACCGTGTCACCTGATGACATGGTCTGCCCCTGTTGTATGTCAACCGTGTCACCTGATGACATGGTCTGCCCCTGTTGTATGTCAACCGCGTAACCTGATGCCATGGTCTGCCCCTGTTGTATGTCAACCGTGTCACCTGATGACATGGTCTGCCCCTGTTGTATGTCAACCGTGTCACCTGATGACATGGTCTGCCCCTGTTGTATGTCAACCGTGTCACCTGATGCATACGGCGTTCTTACCTCGGCCAGGCAGTTTGTGAATTTTGCGCTTTGAGCCGAAGTTATTTGCTTTTGCCAACGACCACTTTGCATTCTTTTCTTCATCGAGTGAAGAAGGGCAATATAGGCAGCAACCAGAAATATAACGGGTACACAATAAACCACAATAACTGCAGGGATTATACCGTACTGAGGGTTAAAGGAACACACCCCGTCTAGAAGAACGCTCGAACCGTCGTTAAAGTGATGTCCGAGGATGAGTGTCGCCCATATTAGAAAGCCTAAGATCCACACGACCACCGATATTATCACTGCTCGACGTTTGGTGAAATGGGTTCTGTAAAGAAGTGGCGATGTAACACATTTGTATCGGTCATAGGCGATGGCGTTAAGTAAAAGAGCTGACACATAAGTCAGCCAGTAGTCCAGGATAGCGGTAATAAGACACAGTGGAACTCCAAGAGGCCATTCAAAGAATATCACATATATAACATTGCTGGTCGAGGACATCAGGCCCACTCCCAAGTCAGCAAGTGCCAAAGAGGTCGCATAGATCTTGAAAACAGGCGAAAATTGACTGTTTTTCCTCATGCACAGAATTACAGATGTATTTCCGATGACAGTTACGACGCCCAGAATCCCAAAGAGCGAGGAAGCCAAGATGGGCCATGCTGTAATTGTAGGTTGACCTTGCAGTCCCTGTTGTGTAGTCGTGTTTCTGTTTACTCCTGTTGTTGATCCTTCACAACAGTGATCATATTCCGTCATACTTCAACTATGCGATACTTTTTCAATTCAACTTTAGCAGTTCACAACACTTGGAAGATTTGTGTGCTGGTGTACCTTTTCCTTGAACCTCCAAGCTGAGATCTCATCCACTCTTAATAGTGGCTAGGTTTGTTCGGTATTGACGTCGCAGTCTGGCGGAGAAATGAAAATATTGATCTTTTTCGAATTGTCCCATTTTATATTTGCTCTTTCAGATGATCTGCTTAACGCGTTCGCTAATTAATTATTTAAGTTATTAAATAATAGTCTTCCGGTGGAACTGACGTGACAGATAAGGTTTTATGCCCGGAGTATTGTTATGCACTACTAATTAGGAATGATCCTGAAGATCTTAGTCAATAGTCAATCCCGAACAGCCTGAGCGGAACACGCCAGCATGTTAGTATTCAGCAGCACGCAATTTGGTCTGTAATTTTCACAAATTGTTGTGCTTTAAAATTACAAAAATAAATATGAACAAATTGTTGATCATAGACACCAGCTAATCCATATCGAGACATTTCGTTTACAATTATTTATGTTTCTCTGATACCAGAGTTGCTGGGATATTCCAGTATTCTGGGATATTCCAGCATTCTTATGTGTACGTCCTGTGTCTATGCCCTTATTACATGTAAGTCCTTGGTATGGATAGTTTGGGGATTCCAATTCAAAAACTGGTCCAGAAATGATTTTATTCCCATGTTCAATTAGCATCATAATTAGTGATAACTTGCAAACACTGATAGAAAATAGTCTGCAATATTTTCTTACGAGCACTACCTGAGCACAATGTGCCTCTGAAAATATAGTCTTGAAGAGATAACTGCATGTTATAAGGGCCTATTTTCATTATAAATATATTGATATTTAAAATATTTCTTGAGCTTTTGCAAAAAGTTCTAATAGTTGTTTATTGGATACGTTACCTCATACAGGTGATCAGCGTTCATAATTGAGAAAACAGAGTTATACAATTATTTGGTAATGGGTTGTTTGGTAAAAGGTTTCCTTCAATATACTCAACTTACTGGATATAACTTAAGTTTGTCTGATGCTCTCTCCAAACTAGACTTCGATCTCCCAAGGATTTGGGTTCTTTGGCCGTTTCAAGAACACTCTCGATCTATCATAACGACCCTACATTCGCTTACTTTAATAAGTTTCTGTGCAGGACCTATCAGTATGTTATTTGTCTTCAAGATATTCAGACTAATTTTATTTTCTATCAGCGGTTGATGATTAGTTCTAGAATGAATATTTAAACTTGATTTCTTTTTATTTCAGAGCAAAGCTGTGTACTTTTACCAATATATATATATCAACATTTGTACAAGTTAAAGCGTACAAAAGATGTCACCACTGAATTAAAAACCTAAATATGTTTAGCACGCCCTACCACTCCCAATTTCTACCCTATCTCACTGCTTGATAATACTATGATAAATCCCGTACAAACTAACCACATGAGTGATTATCTGGACAATACAAATCCAGGGTCAAAATTATTATAAGCCGCATGCTCACATAGTCATTAAATATGTCTATGCAAAGCAAAAGTCAACCCAAGTTGATAACACAACGCACGGAACGGATTCGAAAACACATCCGGCCACGAATTGTTCCGAAAATATAACCGAGTATATTCTAGAAAATTTCGTTATTCAGCATTCCGTAAAGCTGATTTAATAGATTCGACAAACGTCTCTTGATCAGTTATTTAGGTTCTGAGCATCTGCGAAACAATCGAGCCATTCTGGTTCGAATATTCGCATTCGTCAAAATATAAATCAAAGGGTTGATAGCAATATTGACATACAAGGGCGTGTACAAACCAGTGTAGGGGGAGCGCGAAATACAAACGTATCTTTTCAGCGCCCAGCCTATGCAAAATGAACCTGAGATCATCTTGCATTCTTTTCTTCATCGAGAGAAGGGCAATGTAGGCAGTAACCAGAAATATGACGGGTACACAGTAAACCAAAATAACTAGAGATAATAACAGAACCGAGTGCTAAGGGCGCACACACCTACCAGAATGCTTGCTCCACCGCTGAAGAAATGTTCAAGGATCAGTGTCGTCCACATTAGAAAGTTCAAGATCCACATGACCACCGATATTCTCACACCTCGACGTTTGGTGAACTGGGTTCTGCAAAGAACAGGAGACGTAACACATTTGTATCGGTCATAGGCGATGACGTTAAGTAAAAGAACTGATACATACGTCAGCCGATAAACTACGATAGCGGAATAAGAAAAAGTGGAGCTCCAAGAGCCCATTCAATGAATGTCACAATTATAACATTGCTGGACGAGGATATCAGGCCCATTCTCAAGTCCGCAAGTGTCAAATTGGTCGCATAGATCTTGCAAACAGGCGAAAATTGCGTATTTTTCTCATCTACAGAATTATACATATATTTCCGATGACAGTTGGTACGCCCAGAACCTCAGCGAACGAGGAAATCAACATGGGCAATGTTGTAATTGTACGTTGACTTTGTAGTCCCTGTTGTGTTGTCGTGTTTCTGCTTACTCCTGTTGATCCTTCACAATAGTTGTCATATTCCGCCATACTTCAACTACGAAACTTGTCCAGTCTAGTTGAGCAGTTTATAACACTTGGAAGTTCAACGTCTAAATCATGTGTGCCGGTGTGCGTTCTCTTTGAACCTCCGAGGTGAGATCTCATCTTCATGTTCTGGTGCTTATGCGTGTTCGGTATTGACGGCGTTGCCTGGAGGAAATGACTATACATGTATATCAAACTTTTCGATTTGTCCCATTTCCTAATTGCTTGTTCAGATGAACTGCTTGATGTGTTCACTAATTGTTTAATTTATTCAAAAATAGCACTGCAATGGAGCTGGCGTAATAGACAGAGTGTTAAACCACCGTATCGTCAAGATAAGGAGTACCTGTTATGCCAGGGCATGCTAAATAGCCTCTCTCTCGAGGATATTAGTGTCAGTAATGAATCCTTTACAGGATAAGTCAGTAATGTGCCATTTTAGCACATGCCGGTGTGGAGGCTAGGAAGGTCCCCTCTATAGGAGTGTCCGTAGGACCCTCCTCACCAGGATAGGGTTGTCCTAGGAAGGATTGGAGTGTCCTAGGGCATAACTCCGTGTTACGCTCCATTTTATAGGGTAGAACACTGTTAACCAAGCGGACATTCTAAGCCGTCACAACAATGGCGGTTGTAAGTGTCCTATAGGACAAGTGTCCCATTTGACCCACTATTATGCACATGCATTGGGCACCTTTAGAATTCGGTGTTGGGAGCTGTCGAGGCCATAGCGCTGTGGGTAAGTATGTTGGGATAATCAGCGTCCAGAATGGAGGGTTACTGCAGGTTCGAACCCAGTCAGGTTTGCAATATTTGTTTTCCTTTTATCTTACACTTTTTTTTCTCCTTTTCTCACACGTTCATCATTATATCTTTGGTCTAATACACATTTATACATTCAAGCGTTAATAACTAATAATAAAAAAGATTAATCAATATTACTGTGAATAATTATAAATTTTTGGCGTTTACTGTGTTAGATTTGGTTGTATTTTAGAATAGACCTGTTAGCAGGCTATTATTATGGATTGATATTTCGCTTCACGTCCAATATCAACATATGGCATGAAATCTAATATGTATAATTATTGGCATGCAGTTTAACCTTAACAGACTGGGGTAAAATGACTTATGGTATTGTGGCTAACCTTGGGTCACAAGTGTATCTCTCTAATTATAACCCACACTCTAATAAAAAAGAAGGGTCAGCTCGAAAGATTATTTCGATGACGTTATCATGACGTCATCTTGTCAGAAGGTAATTTGTATGCCATTCGTTAACTGTTATATTATCTAAAACAGTGATTGTGATATATTGATCCTTGTGAAAATGTAGATACTGTATGACTCTAACAGTCGCTACTAAATTGTATAATATTATAATCCATATATCATGTGCATAGGCTCTATGATAGGCGAAACATATCTCGCAATCTCACACTTTCACACGTTTGTTTTCCGCTGAATATAAAATTAATTTATTGCTAATCAATTCTTTGTTAATCAAACTCTCCACAGTTCATATTTCTACCATAATATGTTACCCTAAATTTTGTAACAATGGTGTCATCCTCAACATAATTGAACAAGCTCTTAGCCATCATTTTATATTTATCCTTGTTTCCTTCGCATCTAAGATAATGTAACTTCAGTCCAAAATGAGAACTTCGCTCTAAATACTCTGTACGAAAAGTATCAATGGTACACAGTCATTGTGGAAAAAAATGCTCAGACACCTTCTTTGTGTACCTGAGATACACATATTACGTAATGTATTGTACGCATTCGATTTGTACACTCATGACTGGGCCTACTGGTAACAGATTAACGTGGGCATGGCCAAGGCTTCTCTATGTAGCGTTTCAGATGTTGGAGCGAAATTCCTATCATTATTAGTGAAGATACATAATTAATGTGTGAGCTATATTGAGACCTCGTTGAGTTCTCCAACTCTTGTGGCCCCGTCGGGCTTCCGGGGATTGACCTGCGATGTCGTTGTGCACACCGCAGGTCATCGTAAGAATAAGCCTCAGCTCCTCAGAGAGCTTGTCGTAAGAGGCGACTAACTAAAGGAATAGGACCCCACCAGTGATATGACTGAAATATAGTTGAAAACGACGTTAAATCATATTCACTCACTCACTCACTCACTCACTCCAACTCTTCTAGTAAACCCTTGTACCGAAAACACAAAACGAATGTGTGCAATATAAACACATCATTCTATGTATTTTAGAAAGTACACAATTGTGTCTATCACTGCTACACATATGACACGAGACATGTTCCACAGTATAAGTGTGTACCAGCCCGTACTAATAGGTGTAAAATATATAGACTCACACCGTTCCAAGATGTAAAGTTAAACACAGAGGTAAGTCGCAGAGAATGCGTATCAATACGAATATTGACCTTTGACCTCTGAGACGTCAGTCACCTCACCGGAAGTGAATTTTTACCTTGTGCATGTACAAAAAATGTACCTGGAACACAATTGCGCTGGAACCAAGGTCAGTACCGGCCACGTGACTGTGACGTCAATAGGTCAAAGGTCATTACGACCTGTAACCATCTGGGTCATCTATACGCGGTAAGACTGACCCTGGGATCGTGTGTATTCATTCTCAGCCTACTTTCGACAACTGCAAGAGCGAATTTCCAGAAATCAATACCACGTGACTTTGTCAGCCAATCAGCTAAAGTCTACCGACGTAACCCCAACGTAACCCGCCATTTTCGAGTCATGTGCTGCCCTACTTGTTCAAAATTACAGATGTACAACGCCTCTTAGGTGATACGAAAGTTATTCATACCTATATCTTTTGTAAGCCCAGGCAATATCTGTTTTCGAGGTGGTATGAAAACCTGTAATTTATCAGATTTCTCTAGCCTGTTCTCCACCGGATGAACGCCGAACAGAATCCGGTAAAGTACCGGATATCGCTCCGCGATAATGGAGACACACGATTCGCAAGCCATCTTATGGATGGCGAAGTGTACGCAAATGAGGCCATTATGCGGATTAATGCGCATTGTCTACTATCACTGGACGGTGAAACAGTCTTTGTGGGACTACTGTCATGAAAACAACCCAATGTCTGTACAAAGTGAGAGTTTTCAATGGATGCCTTGCACGACATTTTTGGTCAAAACATACACCGCAAACGAGTGCGCATACACGTGATGTCGTCTCGAGGCAAAGGTTATATATATTCGAAGTCCACAGTGTGTATGTAGGTGATAATTTCAAAATATTGGGGCTATATTTCGTCGGGCAATGTGTGTGCCTGTTCGGATACTAGGAGCTCCACACGTCACGCAGTGACGCCATCAGCCCAATTCTCCCGCCTCGCTCCCCACACGGAATATATATTACTGAAGGATTTTTCGTTCTCCATGTTTCATTAAGTGTGTTGCTTCAAATCGCACAAAAAGTATTTTGCTTTGCCCGACAAAATATTCTACAGGCTCAAAACTTTCTGAAAGTAAAAGCAAATCGGTATAATGCTACCCGACAATATGTCCGTGTGACATCATCGAACCAGCCAATCCTACTTAAGCTACCCACACCCTCTCACCTCCAACCAACATCACACCCGCTCTTCCCAAATACTCGCCATATCAAAAAATGAAACACGGACATTCTTCCCCATTAATCCCCAGGTGATAGTTGTCCGTAGGACACCTGTACCTGGTTAACATTGTCTGTAGGACATTCTTCCCCAGCTTGGCGTGTCCCCCGGACATTCTATGTATAGGCCAGTGTTCCGCAGCACACCGGCATGCTATTGTTGAGCAGAATGCACTTGGGCCTTCCGCGTGTTATGTAACTTTCAGGGGGTTTTTGTGAATTTGAATTAAAGAAATAAGCACCAATGTCATTATTTGTCGGTCTGAAGTACATGGACGCGAACCTAGTCGGATATTCGCTTAGGAGATTATGTTTCTCGGATAGTTGTTTGGATTTTTCATTATTAATACGCGTATGTCATGTATCTATCTCCACGGTAGGTGGATAGCGCATTTACTATTAGCCCCAAGCCCCAACATTTGTCGATGATGCCCGCAACAAATCCTGATGTTTCTATCTCCAAATCATTGTCTTAATTTTTTTATCCAAATAAATTTTCGATTGTCTGTGCCAGTTTATAAGACCACTGTGAACAACTCGGATTACTTGCCATTATATGGCCTCAAACGCTGGGTTCTGTGAGATTAGACATCACCCACGATATATATCGTTAGCGACCCTGCACGATACAGTCGTATTATATAATAATAATAATAATAATAATAATTTTATTTCAGACTGATAGTCCATAGCATTACATAAAGAACAGTGAGAAGTGGTAGAGGAGTGCGGTTAATGTAGAATATGAAGCCAGTTGGCTTCTAGCTTCGATAGCGACTTTACATCAGACATTTGCAGACAAGTAAGCAGTATATTATCAGAGCTATACAAGCGACTCGTAAAGCCATAGACCGACTTGCGTATAAGTTCCCCAAATGAGGGAATATTATTAATCCCAAACATAAAACTAGCACTACAATCGCGTCTATAACACATCAACCAGCGAAATGAATTGTTGTACGTTACTCTGATGCTATTCATGGTCTTCTTACTGTGCAGACACCATAGCTGACAACAGTAAATGTTGCAACAATAGGCACGAAATAAACATTTCTTGACAAACTCAGTACATGCATGGAATTTTCTAAGGAGGACATTTGCTCTAATACACAGTTTGCGTTTCTGGGAGTCAATATCTTTGTCGTCAGACAGATTATCGGTGATGATATGACCAAGGTATGTAAAGAAATGAACAAAATTGAGTTGAATTCCACATAAGTGTAACGGAGGAGGGTTGAAATCCTTGTACAGTTTGGGTTTAGCGACAATGCATACACTTTTCTTAGGATTAAAAACAAGGTCATGGGAAGCAGAGTAAGTTTCACATACACTAAGAAGTGATTGTAGAGCTTTAGCCGAGGGGCAGATAAGACATATATCGTCAGCATAGATAATGTGGTTTATGAATATACCACCAATATTGCAACCCACTTTAGCATCAGTGAGTGCCACATCAACATCGTGGATATAAACAGAAAATAGCAAAGGAGAGAGTAGCCCGCCTTGCCGCACACCATTGGAGGCCCCGAAGACATCTGAATAACCGGACCCCCATTTGACAACAAATTGCTGGGTTTTGAACCATACATGTAGAAAATTTACAATGTAAAGCGGAACACCACGTTGAATAAGTTTGTTTAAAAGCGTCCAGTGGTTAACCCTGTCGAAAGCCTTGGTAGCGTCAAGAAAACACATGTAAACCGGACTACCTTGCGTAAAGTAAAAATTAGTAACCTCTTTGAGGACATAAATACACTGATCCGTGGACCGTTTAGGTTTAAAACCAAACTGATAGTCAGTGGTGATCAAAGCATCTTGACATTTACCAAGAATGACATTTTCAATTAATTTAGATATCACAGTGGCTATAGCTATGGGTCTATAGTTGTCAGAGCTAGTGATGTCACCAGATTTGTTTTTCACAATAGGATTTATGACAACATATGTCAGTTCCTGGGGAAGATAACCATGTGAGAAAAAAGCATTTATACACAATGAAAGATGCTGCAGCAGAACAGGCGATGCATGCTGTAAATGTTCAGCGCTGAGTCCGTCGGGACCTGTCGCTTTACAAGTTTTTAACTTATTTACATTCTCAACAATGACATCCACAGATGTCACGTTTTCACATGGTTTACTATCAGAGAGAACATTCAACACCTTATCTTTATGCTCAAGAGTGCAGACAGAGTTAAGGAGAGAGTAAAACTTACTTCTCCACATATTAGCAATGTTCACTTCACCCTCGACAGCATCAATATTACATGGCAATGACATACGTTTGGAATTAACAGTTTTGACCTCTTTCCAAAAATCGTCAGTGTTATAACAAGAATACGCTTCGGCCATTTTGTCAGCGCGCAAAGACTCTTCGTTTTTCTTGCACACTCTCAGCGCATATTTAAATTGACGCCTGGTGCGTTGCATATAATCGGCAACATAGCCGCTACGGGGACTGCCATGCTCTTTCCAAAGTACGAAGGCAACACGTGCATGAGCGTGTAAATCATTGACGTGGTCATTCCAACCAGGTACCACATAATTACCGCGAGTTTTACGCTCGGCTAAGGTATCATTACCGGCAGTACACAGTGCTGTAACGATGTCATTGTAATATTGGCTAAGTGAGTCACCGTGATTCTTACACTCATGTTCTCTGCATAAGAGTGCACTAGGTGGGACGAAAATACGACTTAAGTTACATTCAGTAGCTAATTTATAACAGTAAAAATTTTCTTCAGAGACATTTTTCCAATCAGTGAAAAAATAATCAGACATGCCTTCTTCTTTAACAAGGTCGGGCAATGATTGCCATTCAATCGTCACAGAAATTGGACGATGATCAGAACTAACAAAATTATAATGTACAGTCGACGTTATGGATTTACTAACATGGTCAGAACAAACACAATGGTCAAGCCAAGAAGTAGAGAGATGAGCCTCACTCACATATGTGAAGGTCGATGAAGGAAGGCGTTCAACATCAGCAAGTTTCAGGTTACAATTATCACAGAACTTAACTAATTCATTTCCGAATAGGGCAGATGGATTAGCATTCCAATCACCTATGACCATCACATTCGGAATGTCACATTCGTCAATAATGGCTCTTATTTTGCCCAAATAGTCGAAAAAAATATCAACGTTATCAGGACAATCAGTGGGCATATATATACATATGATAAGCATCTTAGAGCTAGCAGATTCCAGTCGAATACCCATAATTCTGTTATCATCGTATTCAACTATAGTGGCATATTTTCCGAACTTTTTCCGCCATAAAATGGCAATACCACCATGTGGGCGACCAAGCGTAAGAACAGCGTCATCAATGGCTGATACACCGCGACCATAAAAATCTTCATGAATCGAATTAAGAATGACATTTTCAGATTTCCGAAGCCAAGTTTCCTGTAGCACACACACATCACTAAACTCACAAATATTACTTACTTCAGGTATGGAGGTCTTTATAGACCTACAGTTGAAGGACGTTAGGCGTACTGACATGATAGAGTGTATGATGAAGTAACAATCCATAAGTGTCAATATTCCTCGTAATATTCATCACTCAACCGACTCCGTCGCTCATAACGTTCACTTCGATCACTTCCATACAACACTGCGTGAGGGTCTCGATTCGTCTTTCAACCCTATTGACGATGGCCCTTCAGGAGGTAAAAGCATTTTCGGAAAGGTATTTGGTGCCACTATTTCTAGAAACTCTAGCGTTGAATGTATGTGGATATTAAAAAAAACCCAAAATGTCATACGGAAGAACTTGATGCTAAAGGTCACATACCATACAGACATGTATCCACATGGGATTTCTCGACTCTCTATACTACAATCCCTCATCAGGACCTCATTGATCGTCTAAGTTCATTAACAGTATCTGTGTTCAAGAAAACTGATCGTAGATATATCAATGTCGGAAGACATAAAGCATTCTTTAGCTCTACTACATACAAGAGATATCATTCATGGGATGTTTCTTTGTTTGTAGAGTTGCTTGAATTTCTCATTAAAAATATCTATGTGAAGTTTGGCAACACAATATATCAGCAGCATATAGGTATTCCAATGGGTACTAATTGTGCATCCCTGTTGGCTGACCTGTATCTGTTCTCTTATGAATATGACTATATGCAGGCGCTTTCAAAAACCGATCCATTCAAAGCCCGTTCCTTCTCATTCACCAAACGCTATATAGACGATCTTCTCGCTGTGGATAATCGCTATATGAATGACGCAATGAAGGATATATATCCACCTTCACTGGATTTGAAGGAAACTATAGATAGCCCTGCAGGCTCATCATATTTAGATCTATATCTCTACAAAAATGGAGCGAGCATTCTCTCTCGTCGACTTTATGACAAAAGAGATGATTACAATTTCGACGTGGTAAATTATCCCTTTCGGACTATATCAATGAGAGATTGAGACAAGGTACCCACTTACCAAATTCAAACAAATCTGTCTGGATTTTCAGGAATTATTGTCTGCAAACTTTGCTCACAGGTGGCGCCACCTAGAATCGATTGGCACATAAAAATCACATGATCTTTTTACCTGTAGCTCCTGGATATGGCACTGAGATATTCTTGAATTATTGTATCTATTTCAGTGGTTTTGAAATCTGTAAGGCCAGGTCTCTGTGAAATTCATTTATGGGAGAAATTACTTACTTGTAGCAGAGCAGATCTAATCCTGCCATTTTATAGTGCTGTCCCACTGAAATATAATGCCGTAGGCAGACATGAGACCCCACTCCGTCACATTATACTGACACCGAACGAACCAGTCCTTGTTCTATCCTCATAATGCTGAGCGTAAGCGAGGAAGCAACAAGTTCTATTTCTCACGTCCTTGGAATGACCCGGCCTGGGATTGAACCCAGTACCTATCGCTTACGAGACCGACGCTCTAACCATTAGGCCACCGCGGTGCGGCTACTTTAGATGCAAATGGATTCCGAGGTCATACATTGAGCCAATGGCCAGCCACTATTTTGACCCCCAACAGTGGTCTTTTCTGAGGCATGACTGTGAGCCAATAACTGATGTGCTATTTATGCAAATGAGAATATGGAAAATGGTATCCAAACAGAGACAGCTACTTTACCATAGATCCAGATGGAAATTTGCATATAAGAGAAATTGTATGTATCTAGTTTCGGACAGAGCTGAAAAACAATAGATAGCTTCCCCTAGACGGAGCAATATGAACAACAAATTTGGAGTTGATTGACGAAGGCATTCAGAAGGTATCCGACGAAAAAGTTTGAACAAAAGGAAAATTTGCATATAAGGGAAATTGTAAATGAAAAACCAGTTTGGGACAAAGCTGAACACAGTTGTTGTATAATTATGAAGATTCTATATTAACAGAATTAAGAAGAGTACACTCGGTTCTCCTCGGGTTCTATATTAACACAGTTTGCGATAGGAAAATAAACATTCATTCGTCAGACTAATTTGAGAAGGAGAACTCCTCGGAACAGTGAAAAGTCGTAGACGGTCAGCAGCACAAACGTCATCTGGGGAGAATATATCTTGACCAAAATTGACCTGGATAGCCAGTTCATATCCAGGTATTATCAGTTCTCCCGGGAGAGAGTTGGGGGATTATCTCAAACGTACCATCCTGGAATTGCTGAACGACAGATAGGTCATCTTTATTATTATTACACATTCAGCATTTATTCTGCCAAACTATTCCAGATGGTTGACGAGATATTGCACTTAAAGGATTTGTAAATGAGATTTGATGATGTCAAACAGTCAACCATAAAGATACTTAATGGCATACCCTCTTTTCTAATTTACTTAGTATCCTAATTTGTATGCACTTCATTAGAATAATGTTTCAGAAATATGGATACCATAGCAACCGCTTCTTCCCTAGCCAAGTTGACAATACCCAGTCGGCTATATACAGCTTTTGATGTATTTGATGTAGTCCACATGGCCAGAGAAATTGTAGAGAAATTGTAGGTCTCAGTATTTCATAAATTCTGGTGAAATAAACAATGAAATTAAAACAAAATAGTTTCTTCCATGCGAAAATCCCAAGTATTGTCAGTTGGAGAAGATACACAGACCTTCTGCCTTTGCGAATGAAGCCGTAGATGTCATAGGTGGAATCTATATTGGTAAAATGTTGTTCTCATTATCTATACAAATAAGGTTCTGATGTCATAGATGAATTATGAAGAAGAAAAGACATGTGGAAATTACCCGTGTTTTTTAAGCCAAAATGTAGTTCTTAGTAATTGGTGTTACGTTCCGGAGCTAAGGGTCGTATGAACCCAACGTACTTCAACATCCCCATGATCTGGATATGGGCAGTCACAATTAAAGCGTGACTGAGATACACCATTCTCTAGATAACGACTTATAGAACGAACATAATATGAATTAAGAATATTGAAAGGCGATACGAATTTGATACCGGGAACATCCCGATGTCTTGCTGGCCTCATTGGAAACTGTTGACCGCTTCTCTCTTGGAGGAAGATAGCCTATGTTTAAGTTTACTTTTTTCAGATTGGTACTAATGCTGTTATACGAATTAGTATACGAACGCTGAAACTTCTTGTTGAACGACAATTGAGTATTGAATGACGGGCTAAACGGTTTTATTGAGATATCTGGTTAATAAGCATAATCTTTAAATAGCTAGCGTGAATATGATCTAGGTAAGTTGCGCATGGGCGTAATAGTCTTTAAAATTCAAAGCGAGTTACCGCCCTTATCAGCCACGGTGGAAGCTTTTCCAACTACCGGCTACCGGCTACTATTCCAGCTCTTCTTAAGGCGAGGGTACAGGTGTCGCCTAGGATCCGGAAGCTTGAAAACGCGTTTTGGCCAATTTTCGAAGAATAAAATCGCAAAACTTCACCCAGTTATCGCTCGTATGTTTGTTTCATGTGTTTTTCTGTGGACTTCCCAAATTTTTGTTTTTATCTAATCGGGGAATAGTGCGTTCTGGCGATTTTTACAGCATATTTTCGACTTTGGAGGAAAAGTAAAAAGATTTTTGTGTGTAGTAGTAACGAAGTTGAGGATGAATATCATTTTATCTTGAAGTGTCAAGCTTATAAAGATTTGAGGGAGAAATTAATTAAGCCATATTACTGGAAGAAAGCATCAGTCTTTAAACTAATACAGATGTGTTGTATAGAAAATACTCGTTCATTATATAGATTGGGTAAATTTGTATACTTAGCTGAGAGTGGAAGAAGTCAAATATTAAGTGGCTAAATTATGTAGTTATGGAACTCCTCAGTCCGCATATGTAAATGTTATATATGTATACCTATAAGCCTCTGGCTTTCGGTGAATAAAGAATATGAAAAAATTAAGTTGTGTACCATCTTACTATTTTCGAGCATGGTATCTTGAAAGAGATATCTCAAACTAGCCCAGTAAACAGAACAGAATTAGTATTCGTTCCTAATTATAAACAATTAGGTATGTTTCATAGCTCATGCCAAAGTGTCAAAGAGATTTGTCTTCGCTTCCAGTACCCAATGATGACGCGTGCAAAAGAAATACTACAAAACGAAGACGAAGGATCCTCCGGACATTCACTTTCAGACTAACTTTGCTCATTTCACTTGTACTATGACAACCGACATCAAGTACAGTTTCTATAAATCTTGAAACTCCTGAAACTTATAAGGATAATATCTTGGTGTTCTCCAGTGTCCCTTTTTCGATCTTTTTCGCTAAAATTCGAAATTCTGCAAACAAAATTAAAAATCGTTTGTTCTCAGTAACAGTGGACAAAAAGATCCTCTTGTGATTAGCTTAAAATTATCGGACAATGGTGGGCGCCAAGATCCTTCAGGATCTCTCGTTCTGAACCTGATGCTGCTCCTTTCATGTGAGAGACTAACTGTTCCACTACTACGCCCTATATCCTAGCATATAACTGGTAATCCCGTCCAAGTGATCAGACCCATTCGCAGTCTGAGCAGTAATTGTTACAGATTTCATGTACTAATGTACGCAAGCGAAGGTCTTCTATTGAAGATAGGGGTATTTTGTTCACAATTTTACAATGTAAGTCACCATCTACTAAGCATAGCCGAACTCTGACGATAACTTCCCTAGACTACCCAGCCGCTTGGGATCGCTAATGGGTGTAACAATAATATAGGTACAACGGTATATATGTGATTCATATTCATTGCCTATAATTTAAGACATGAAACTGGTTGCTATGGTAACCATATTTCTGCAAATATGAGCAATCAAGTCCAACAAGTGACATCCATTAGCAGTAAAGGAGATAGTAATGGAATGCAAAAGAATAGTTTCGCGAGTTCACAGTGTTCATCATTAAACCGCATTTAGATACCAGATGTGTAGCATACCCAAATATCTTTGAAGTGTGATATCTCGGCAGCCAGAAGGAATAAGTGGATGAAATACACGCGCCTCAGAATGTAGATGACGATCTTATGTAAATTCTCCAAATGATTTCCCCTTCCAAATTATTCCGGGAAAACAGCATGCTGTTCTTGTGTTCAAGTCCTCAATTACCATTATCATACTAGATGCCCTTACCACAAACTATCTGTCACAGTGGTTATACCAACATCGTGGGAAACTTATATAGCATATCTAACGACCCTTGGTCCGAGATTGAGTGCAAGCTGGATGCAACGAAAAGAGATTAAACATCCCCTCTGATTTGCTTAGCCTGAATCCAGAAAATGACACTGGATTCCATGAGTTATTCCAGTCATCCCCATATGTTGCTGTCACAGAAACTAAGGCGAGCTAGAATTCTTGCGTTGCTTCTGAAATTCGGTAACTTAATGATATCTCTACACTACTAGCTGGTCTTGTAGTACGGACATTAGTTTTACATTTTGTTGCTTAATTTATACGATTCTACTTTATCTTGGTCACCATATTACATATGCATATTCATGATATTCGCCCATACACCTCCATGATTTTCACATGAACAGCGTCAATAGTTAGTGTGACCAACATCTGACATATCTCCTATATTAAAGAGCCGGGTTTATTTATTTATCTAGTTTAAGCCCATAAGCTACACAGTTTACTTCACTCCACTCTCACCCCTTGATTCCCAGTCCAAATTAAGAAGCTCACAAGTTTGTATAATATACAATTTCATATTTATTTACAGTAAATATTATGAACGTACATTGATATCTGAAACGCACACCAACGTTCCCCTAGAGGAAAACAGTGTATACACAACCATATGGTACCATTCCATATGCATTCAGAGTGGAATGATGCCCATCAGGGTACCATCAATGAATCATTAGACCTAATCACTTACCGCTCCATGAACAATGTTTCTCGCCATTGGGGAAATTTGGAGTGTAGTATGACATAGTAGTGCGATGCAGACACAATTTAAGTAGTATATTCCACTGGCCAGTCAGTTATATTTGACTGAGGTCATCCAATATTCCATTAGGGAAGATCAAATATATATCATTACACGAAGATACAATAAAACAGTTTACATGATAACACAACAAAACTTAGTTAACATGATAATACAACATATCTTAGTTTACTTTATTCTAAAACAACACTTTTCTTCAGCAAACCAGGATCATCTTCCAATGGACGCATTGATTGCATCTCAAGTTTGAGTATAACATTATAGATGCCAACAAGCATTCTATATGCAGTTTAGACGAATGAATGTCCACTTGTCTTTATTGAACATGACATTCGATATGCAGTTTAGACGAATGTCCACCCGTCTTCATTGAACATGACATTCCATATACAGTTTAAACGAATGTCCACTTGTCTTCATTGAACATGACATTCGATATGCAGTTTAGAGGAATGTCCACCCGTCTTCAGACGACATGGCATTTATAACACGATGACTGCTTGGTACGTGTATTTGCGAGGTCTGAAATGTGACTAGATCAAAATGGACTAGTTCTACGGAAACTTTAAATGTCGTTCTCTTTAATAGTTTACATCACTATCAGTATCAATGATATATATATGTTCATAATTTACTACGGATTGTGACAACGGATGGGAGTCTGAATGTATGACCAGCTTATTGAATATCCTTCCGTGAGTTTCTGATATCGTTTTATGAGTTAATTTCTTTCGATGTCGTTGTCCGATTTGACTTCAGCCTCTGTAAGGTCGAACTTCTCGACGTCGTCACAGCCACAGTCGATGATCTTTACCCTGTTCTTTGGCATGGCAGTGGAGTCTGTCTTAACCTCTCCAATAGCACGAACAGTGTCCTGAGAAGAAATGGGAAATATAAGGTTAAATGATTATAATTCAATATAACATTTAACCTGGGAGCTGGAGGACAAAGAAAAACCAAACGCAGTGTCAATTGTGCCAACATTTAAAACATGGACTTACAGGAACTACCAATAGGTCGACAGGTGGTCTCCACATAAGAATATACCTCCAAGTTCTGAAACCTGCCTGTGTATCGCCCAGACCAGATAGGATTAATAATTGCCCGTTTTTTACTATCGTTTGATTGTCTTATGAATACATTATTCGTCTTTTTGCACTTGTCATATCACAGTGTACCAGAGAATTGAATGAAATGGAGCTTAAATGAGAATCGGGTACACATGGATAATACACCCGGGCTGCTGACGATGTGAACATGGATATTTTTTTCTGCGTTAGAGTACAATCCATTGAATGACTGCTGGATATCCCAAATGATTAAAGGAAACTGCCTTTTGGAGGCATTTGTCTGAAACCAGCTTCATATGAACCCTTTCCTTGAATGTTTATTGGGTGAAACATTCCATGATTTACTATTGCACCTCCGAAGACATAAACAAATCAGACCGTGCCAAATCAATGATACGATATTGATATTGATACGATATTGATATTGACAAAAAATATATATTTCAGTGGTTTTCAGTAAACGGAAATATTATTATTTGACAGAATCGACGGCACTTGACGTGTTTTATGTTGCCTTACAATCTTAGACTCCGGTACACTACTATTCAGTCTGGAATGGTAAAACTATGGTTTTGTTCACATTTGACCAGTGTACAACTATACGCAATGGTCGGTCAGTTGGGCTGCTATTTATGAATTATGAAAAGGGTTCTATCAAGAGCCATATGGTAACGAAGGGTTCCAAGTTTCTAAGTTCAAACGGTATCAAATCATCAAGCAAAATTTCTAGAAATATAGGTCATATTTTGTATTTTGCTCTTATATAATTCCTTGGACCTTGGTGTGAAAACCGGAATTTATAACGTCATTTAGATATGTGCTTACCATTCCCTGGATGACCTTTCCGAAGACGACATGTTTGTTGTCCAACCATCTTGCCTTGGTCAACATGATGAAGAACTGAGATCCGTTTGTATCTGGACCGTGGTTAGCCATGGATACGAAACCTGCAGCTTTGTGGCTCAGTATGAAGTTTTCATCCACGAATTTGGCGCCGTATATACTTTTACCTATTGGGGAATAATACAATGACAGATAAGTCAGTGCTAAACGGTTAGCAAAATTACAAAACAGAAATATGTAACTCTTATTTTTTAGCCAAATAATAGTTCCGTGGAATATAAGTATCGATTATATAATTGCTGGAAGAACGTTGACCGGAGTTAGATTAGGAATAACGAAGGACCGGAAAATGTACTCTTCCTGGAGACCCTACCTCTCTGTTTGCATATGGTACTGTATGATATACATACTATATATAACCAGCCTAGTAGCGTTATCCTTAGCGACTGTTGTGGCAACGTGTACGCCACACGTCGATGAGTATTTATTAGCAAATCCACACATACATGGGAGCATATATCAAATAATGGCGAATTCATAGTAATGTATTTCATATTCGAAAAGGAAAATAGCACTGACGCCATCGATGTTCGTGGAGACACTGGGCAGAGATGGGAAATGGTTGTTAGCCCGTACTCTGAGAACGTGTGAGCCAACTACGACTCTTGGACATCAATATAGCCATATGAGACTCCAACTTAAATTAATGTCGTTCCTGTTCACAAAATATTCCCATACAGTTAAAATCCCAACACCTCCAAAAATCATATCTGTTTTGAATTTAAGTATCTCTGGTCTGTAACACTAACGTCACGTTAGCCATGCGGCCCAATTGTCTATTATGCCACATGTGCACCAAAACAACACCACGTGCAGACTGCAAAAGCCACCCCGTGTCAAATGACCTTATTGGAATGAACCAATTTTGGAGCCAACTATAATCCACTCAAACGTATTTACAAATGTAAAACTTTATAGAATAATAACAATAATTTCTCACCTCCTGTGCCATCTCCAACAGTGATATCTCCACCCTGGATGACGAAATCAGACACAACTCGATGGAAGTTTGTGCTCTTGTATGTAAGCTTTTCTTTCCTCTGAAAACAATAAAAACAACAATAAAATATACTGTTGAAATACATTTATAATGTTGAAACACATGTATTGAGTGATCT
>JAVTVY010049049.1:0-24149 GCA_036873755.1 Hanleya hanleyi | reverse complement strand
CGAGGATAGTTGTGGTGATTCCATGGAGAGTACACAAATATCTCACCCAACAGAGGATGAAGAAATTACGGAGTCAATAAGAGTTGTCACTCGGAATCAGGCAGCTGTACAGGGGATTAAGGAGCACCAAATACTCCTTGAAAAATGGGACCCCCACACAGTTCGCCAACATCAACTGAATGACCAGAACATAGGGCCAATCATGACTGCTTTGGAAAAGGGCAAGGGTAGACCAGACTGGTCAGCTATTTCTCATCTTTCCAGCTACCTAAAGACAACATGGCGCTCATGGGACCGGTTGGAACAACATGGTGGAATGCTGTTCAGGAAGTTTATCACCGATCAAAATGCCACCATCTACCAGCTCGTCGTACCAGAGGCATGCAAACAGGATGTCCTGAGACTACATCATGACATTCCCTCGGCGGGACACCTTGGCGTACAAAAGACAGTGTCAAAGATTAAGCAAGCATTTTACTGGCCCGGCATGAAGAAAGATGTAGAGACGTACTGTTTGCAGTGTGACAAATGTATTGCTAGGAAGACACCCAAGTCACAGGGGCGTGCCCCACTAGGACAATACCATGTTGGGGAGCCCATGGAACGGGTAGCTATGGACATACTCGGGCCTCTACCACTGACTATTAAAAGAAACAAGTATTTGCTTGTAATAACAGATTGCTTCACGAAGTGGACAGAAGCTATTCCCCTACCAGACCAGGGTGCAGAAACAGTCGCAAAAGCTTTCGTGAATGAGTTCGTCTGCAGATTTGGGACACCATTACAGGTACATAGTGACCAAGGCACAAACTTCGAGTCACAACTACTCAAGGCTGCGTGTGACCTCTTGCAAATTGACAAGACCAGAACAACAAGCATGAGGCCTCAGTCCAATGGTGGTGCAGAGAGGTTCAATCGAACTGTTGCAACAATGCTGACCATTTACTGCGAGAAGCAGCAAAAGAAGTGGGACGAATTCTTGCCCCAAGTTATGATGGCCTATAGAGCCTCAAGCCATGCTAGTACAAATGCTTCTCCCAATCTGATGACGTTTGGAAGGGAAGTAACACTGCCGATGCAAGCTATGACGGCCCAACCAATTGGTGATACTGAGCCTATCAGCACAGATGAATACACGTTGCGACTTCAGGAGACCCTACAGTCCGTCCATGAAATAGCCCGGAAGGTCCTGAGGAAGAGAGCCGAATACCAAAAGAGACATTACGACTTGAAGGCAACGAAGAAGATACTGAAGCCCAGGCAGCCAGTTTGGTTACACAACCCTGTTCGGAAGGTTGGAGTTTGCCACAAGTTAACTTCACAGTGGAAGGGACCGTACGTCGTACTCAAGCGTTTGGACGATGTTACTTATCTTGTCAAAAAGTCCCTGCGACAGCAGGCCAAAGTCTATCACGTTGACAGGTTGATGCCGTACAGGGGAAGTAATCCACCCACCTGGCTGACAAAAGAGGTGGCACGTAGACCAGGAAACACAAAGCATCAATAGATCTGCGAAATTCATGGACCATGAATATTGGGTGTACATATGTAATAGATGTGGCTTCCGGATACCAATCCTTGGATAGAGAAACTTGACTTACATTTACTGATGTACTTTTGGTAACTGGATTTATGACCAGTGAGGTAGCTGGATTATGTTCCAGTGAGCAAATCTCTGCAGAGTACTACAGGACTAGGGAGGGACTGATCACCCCTTTCGGCCTAGCCTGTGTTAAGGTATAGTGACTAATGGGTAGTCAGTCAGCATGGGTGAGCCAAGGTATTAAATCCAACGAAGTAAGGGGAGCCTAAGATGCATTTTGTGCCCTATTATGTCAGATGAGTTTCTGGGGGAAATCCGATGAGCAAAAACACTGAATCGCAATTTAACTTACCTTAGTGACATGGGCGAGGGAGGGAAACTGTACAAACTGTATGCAGCCTAATATATGGACTTACCTATTCTACCTGTCTTTTCAGAAGATGTTGAGCTGTTTCATCTGCCCAGATGTTCTGTCGACCAGACGGGACCTGAAAAATCATGTGTTGGGCCACCAGCGTTTAAAGGTACTGTTTCCGTGGTGCCCCGGGGAAGTGCCAGTAAGGAGGCAGGTGGACCTGAAGGACCATACAAAGAAGTACCATTCGGAGGAATTTCGGAGGGTCCTACCCAAATTCTGGTCCGAGTCAACTGGATTCTTCCTGACATTTGACCCCAGATGGTATCTGAGGGTGATGGCAATACCGAAGTGGGAGGATCAGAGCTCTGTCGCTGCAAGAATGGCCCTCCGTGCTTGGATAAAGATCAATCCATCTAGTTCCCGGTCACTACAGGAGTGGGAGTCAGGCTGGGATCTGCTGCGGCTGAGGGGGATGGAGTTCGCTTCGCCCCTCGATGACCGGCGTTTCATGAGGGAGCGAAGTCCCCAACACACCAGTTCTTCGCCACCAAAGAAGAGGAGGGTCCATCCAGAACAAGTGGTCACAGGATCAAAAATTAATCCACTGAGCCTCCACTACCTGTCTATGACACCATCGGGCATCGTAGCGGAGCTGTGTGCAAAAGATGACACCGGGATATGGTATCGGGCCGACCTCTCCTTTGGTGTGTACGAGGACAGCAAGGCCAGGCAAGCAGTCAACCGTCAGATGGCCAGAATAAAGGGGAACCTGACGGCGGGCCTGGGTGATGGGGAGGATGTAACTACTCAGAAAGGTCTGAAAGATGCAGTTGGTGAATGCTTGGGGGTGTCTAACCAGTTTTTAGGCCACATAACACGTTGCGTTAATGAACCGGCAACTCAACAGGCGCAGTATATGCCAGTCACCGAGGGCCTTACCCCTACCCACGACGAGGTGGAGATTTTGGACCCATCTGAGTTTGAAGTACCACCCGCAGCTGATGTTCTACAGACAGTACCTACCATCCCCCCTCTCACTGCTTCACTCTTCCAACCACAAACCTATGAACCATCCACGCATTTAGTACCATCCCTGCTCAGCTCACAGATTGTGTCATCCGCCAACACACCAGCCACACCACTGTTTCGGTCTCAACCAGTCATTCCAATCAACCAGTCTCCACTCACTCTTCAGACGCCACTTACCATCCCACCAGTTACTCCGCTGTATCCGTCATACCCCCATATCTCTACACCTTCCGTTCTTCCACCAGTCACCTCATATCAGCCACAGACAATCAACCTTCCAGACCCCCTACTGACACTACTCTATTCAACAACGCCATCTATCGCCTCAACAGTTCCCACGTTATGTCACCCTTCAGTATCCGGCTCTTCACTCTTCAAACCGACCAGTTCATCCAGAGTTACCACTGCAATACCTCCACAAACCACACAATCACTGCCATTGCCAACATTCCAGACCATTCAACCTGCCGTTTGGAATCCCACCCCGGTGTATCAACCTTCACCCATTGTGACACTTAGTCAGATGCAGCGGAGGGCATGTGCAATATTGATCACAGGATGCATGCCGCGGCTTCCACCCGCCCGTAGGGAGTGGGATGCTGACATGGTGGTGGCTACACCAGTCGGGAATTCAAAGGTCCAATGGCCACCTAAGGGCTGGGAAGAGATGTCCATGGCACGCCGGAAACTGAAATGGGAGAGCCTGGCTGATCAGATCGAGTCTTCAGATCCAAGGGGCCTGGACCTGGAACCAGTCGAGCTCCACGATAAATACGACATGTTGGCTCTACCTGGCATGTTGCTCAACGAGGGACTGTCTGATAAAGATGATGAAGTGGTGTGGGCACACAAGGCAAGACAGTATTCATACAGATTGATGGTTCGGTCGGCCCGTGGGGTGGACAATCCCAGTCCTTCGGATAGGAGAGAGTTGTCCATGATGGAGAGGTCCTCGGTGGAGCGTGACCGGTCAACTGACCATCTCTGTGAGCTGCTTGATGCCAGAAAGATCCCTCTGCGCCTCGATGGGTGATCATGGAATATGTATATGGACTTTGCTATGGACCAACTTTTTATCGCTGGGTTTACGTGCCAGTTGATCACCGGATATTCACCCAAGATATTATTAATTGTGAAGATTCAAATGGATTACTTACCTCCTTGGAATAACTGGATGTACGTTCCCAGTCGCCTGCAACGTCACAGCCTCCCAGTGGATTATTCAACTTTGGCAATGAATTAACGTATCAGTTTACCCGTGATTTTATGGATATTACACGAATAATTCGGGAGAATTCAATGGATTAAGGTGGGGGAAGTGTAATGCCTGTGAGGCATATTCCCTAATCTGACAATGTAAATAAATGTTGGAATATGGGCGCCGGCTCATTCAATCGCGAAGTATCATAAACTGGTACAAATTCAGAGACTGTGACAAATTTCCTTCCAAGTGGACTTGTGTGTGTTTATAGTGACATTAAATAATAGTTTTGGACAACATTTCGTCGTATGAATGACTGACCTGTTCGAGATTTCCCCCAAGCATGTTCTGGTCTCTCTCTCCCGCTTCATGTACATATAGCCATTTTGTTATTCTACAAGTGTGTGCGTAATGCGCTTACTCAGCACAAGTTTACCATTATTGTGTCTTATAATTCCAATTTAATATTTCTAGATGTTGGTGACACATTACTAATTTGAACTGTGGCATTAATTGACATTCGTATGAACTTTGGAATCCAGAATACGGATTTTCTGTGCGCACTATATGCGCGGATGTTTGACTTCTCTGTGCTCATACGCATACTTCGTCTGCTAGAGAATTATTTCGACATCCCTGTGTATTTAATTGAACAACAGATTTATTCCTGCAAAGTAAGTGCCATCCATTCAAGATTATATTCCTTGATAATTATATTTCTGGGGAAAATTATGTTAAAAGGCAGGTCTGGCGTTATTTAAAAGATATTTGTTGTCAAAGTTGGTCTTGCACCAGGCGGGAATGTACACCATGTATAAAGTATGTGGACTTCGCCGACTGCCGGGAATATACACTTGTGCTCTAGTATATTTACAATAAATCAAGTCTTACTGTTTATGTTATCTAAAAGTAGAGATAAAATAACGTTGGAGCACAAATTGAGCACTTACATACTCTGTTGTAAATATACTGTATGTTATTGTTAAATGTTCATCTTGCTGCATTTCGTATTCGCCATGTTGTGGGTATAGGTAAATTATCGGGTCGGGTAAAGGAAGTTGTGCTATTTGTTATATTCTATGAAATAAGTTTATTTTCCGATGCTAATTGTTACATAAGCATTAATAATTATTAAGCACAAGTAGAGCACAACTTGGCAGCGTTCGAAATGGCGGCCTGCTATTGGCTAAAAGCAGGCCAAAATTTTGACAAAGCAGGCGATGTGGAAAATGACCTGCTAAGAAAAAAAAACTCGACCGAAAGTAGCAGGCCATAATTTTCCTGGCCATTCCTTAGTTTCCTACCTATATATAACTTTGTTTCCGTTGCACACAACGTAAATTGAATTCTTCGTGGGCGATATCATCGTACAAATACTCCACTAACAAAATAAAATCTGCAGAACAAGGCAGCGGTCGAAATAACGCCTGCCTGCCTACCTACCGCCGCCGGCAAGTGAATTTTTCCCATGACAAGTTGCAAAAAAATCTATCTGTCGCATGCGGAAAGTAGGATTTCATCCAGCAAAAACGATAAAATGCGATCAATTTTCGTAAATACCTTTTAAGAGTCTAGATCTATCTGAAGCAACGGACAATCCAAGAAATAATCCATTGAAAATTTATTCCAAGCCGATCTTTGGCCATTGTTGTTGGATTTCTCTGTCAACATTTCCCGCGTCAATTTCACTTCCGGTTGCTGCGCGTCAATTCATGCGCGGTGGTCCGGTGCATGCAAAAGTCGGACCTGTTACGAAACGGAATCGGACTATCTGTTTTGTTTTTTTCCAGTTGGTACCGATGGTAAATAATATTGTTGGCCTCTTTTCCTGGGCTTCTATTCACAAGCTGAAGTTTTTCTAAGCAGACATTTCAGTTAATTGATAATTCCAACGGGACTCTGGTGGCTGATTCTAATTTATTGCAATCAGCAATTTACAAGGGGAGACTTTTGATAAATATAAGTATATATAGTCCACATGATTCAGTCAACAAGGCTTTTGCAGTTCTAATTGCAGAAATTAGGGGAAATAGTTGTCTTTGACATATCAAAGTTGACATCAACTTTCCATTGGTGCTCAGTTTTAAAGAACATGTGTGCCAAATAAAAAAATTAATAATAATAAATATAAAACACGCCCACCTCATTTTTAGTTGGACAGTCAGCGAAGTTTTAGTGGAGACAGTAATACCACATACATAAAACTTCTTTTTTATTGCAATGTCTTAAAGCAGTCAAATAATTAATAATTACAGAATTCAGCATCATCATAATTTCCTCCCAAGGTCATGAGAAGCTAAAGATTAATTAACAGAGGCTTTATTGGTGGATTTGCACATGTAGAAAAAAAAATAGCTGTCCAACTTCATAAATAGCAGGTGATGTTAGATTTGACCTGCGATTTTTTTTTCGATGGAAAAAAATAGCAGGTCATCACAAATTTCCTAATTCGGACCCTGCTTGGAAATGTATATTTTACTGTTTACCAATAATTTTTGTGAGCGAAAATAGTTCTCAGCCCCGGGCACCGGAGGCTATAAATACCGGGTCGTAACGAGCAATGGCAGACAGCAACAAGCCGCCGGCGAGTTCACATCGTAGCTTGGCCAGTACCAATTTAGTAGAATTGTATTGAGATTGTATTGGAATCGTATTTACCATACTGAATTTATAGGGATTAAGGCTGTCTCCCGTACCTGTAATATCATTGATACGGTTAGTATTGGCTGGATGTGAATTACCATATACCAACATGGGATCAGTAGTATAGTGAGGCGAGCTTACTGCGCATTTGAGGGGCGGGTAATACCATTGGCTCACTCCATCTGTAGTGCTATCCACAATTGTGAATTTGATCAATTATAATATTATTTTGATTATTCTATGACGGAAATAAACCATATAGACCCGAAAACCTGTGTTATCATTGAGTCCTAGTTACAGTGAAGCAATATTACTGGATTACCTGTGGAAATCACTTACGCTTGGATTACATATTGGATTACCTGTTGGAGTCAATAATACTTGGATTACCTGTGGAATTACTGGCCTATATTTTATTATTTGGTAAACCACAATTTCTTTCAAAACAATAATACCCCTCTCGGCCTGGGGATTATTACAATATGTATGTATTGTACCGGTACTCACAGTTTTTCTCTCCGCCCTGAATATAACCCAGAATTCCCTGTAAATCTCCAGATAACCACGATTGAAGACAAAGTATCCAGGAGGGCATCAAGCTGGAAAACATCAGATTTGAATTATGTCAATACATGTATTAATAATAAGTTTACTTTATTTTATTAAGAAAACAGGAATAACTGAAAAGTTTTTCAGTTCATTTTAATTGCGATGACTACAAAAACATGCTCTTAAGAATGCATTAATTTACATAGAAGTATTAGAATGATTAAATGGGCAGATGATAAAATATATGTACCGGAAGTAGAAAAACAAATGTCACAAGAACATCGCAATTTCTCCTGATTTTAGGGGGTGATGACCAGATTTATCAGCAGAACTAATCAATATTTGATACCTGTTTTGGAGATGATGGAATGTTTGTTAATAGCCCTCATGGCATTCAGCATACAATCACAAGCTAAAGGTATAATGTAAAGGCCATAGTGAAAACAGTTCACCATCACCAGATGATGATATTAAAGTGTATATAGAGTATACTTACCCCAAATGCAAAAGCTGCTGAACTTTTATCTGAAGCTGAATATACTGTAAATGAAAGATTGAGAGACATGCAGACATGTAGGCATACAAACTGAATCTGCGACATGTGACGTTTCATTAAGCGACATTTTGGCATGTGAAATTTCAGCACAAAGGCAAGGGTATATTTCAGCAACATTTCTCACATATGCAATTGGTTGTTATCATAAGGCAAAAAAGCAACATCACTTGATAGCCCTTAAAATGGTCTGTTAATATGTTGAATATATGTTCAAAACAGAATGTGAATGTGAAGAAAAGGTGCCGAAAGGTCACATGCTGAAATGTTGTTTACCAAAATGTTGCGTGCCGTAATGTCCTGACCCTACAAAGTGTATGGATGTCATCTTTATAATCTATATTCATAGTTTCATCTTTTGGTACATTTCTAAAGCTTATCATATAAAATGTACACTCTTTCTTCTTCCATTTTACATCTCAGTATTAATTAATTCATACTTATTGAAAGGTGCTGGGGGGTACAGATATTCTTCACAACTGTACTTTGACATTAAACATACCGTACCGAATACGCGCTTCAAATGATTTTTAACACAACATATATAGATCAGTAATTAAATGTCATCTAAAGTGCATTCTCCTATGATCAGAGCACTGACCTCATGATGTCAGTGTTATTGACCATTCCTACATATCAGTCCTTTGCACACAGCAGCTTTGACCTTCTTTTGAAAATAAATGTGCGGTTCTAAAATGTCACTTTCAACGTCAAAACAGGCAAGGTCACACTGCAACAGAGAACCCTCTCTGTGATGTCCATGAACTACATCAATTTCCATGAATGCCATGGTGATGCAGCATTGACCTCATTTTGAAAACTAATGTATGCAGAAATGCCTCCAAACTCAACTATCTAGGAACAGCGAATTACACTCTCACTGATCGCTCCATGAAAACTGAATAGGGACATCATTCAACAGACTATTGCCATCATCGTGAATTGAACACCATGGTCCACTTTACACCGAAAAGGTCAAGCAGTCAAGCGCACATGCTAATTTTAATGGCGGGTAGTCTGTACTAAAAACATTATATATTCATGATAACGGCTAACCTTCATTTAAACCACCAAATATGGAGTAGCCTTGTCAAACATACGCTTCTGATTGGCTGATATACCGAGTGAAGCAGACTGGCAGTCGGACGTCAGCGCCCAACCACTGTGACCTCTGCTCTGAACACAGCAAAGAGAATCACTTGATTGGCTGACAGAGTACGCGATGTCATCAATGGATAGTACACCAGGGCTCCCAATGGTAGAAGACAAAGGAGATTGGAAGGGCTTAGTAGCGATGGTGAGTATTACGTATGTGAAAAATTCAGAATATTTACCCCCCTACCCCTCCATGTACGCACGCGATGCATGATCGTCAATTGACCTCCTTCGCCCCATGTATGCATAAATGCCTGATCACCATGAAGAAGAACAGATCTATCAATATTTTATCCCCCAACTTTACAACGTTATACTGAGGGATATGTTTATCGATCATTCTCACCAATGGTGATAATTCCCAGGCCTAGTGTCACGACGACAGAGAACCATGCCACGACCAGGATGGCCACCTGATACCTGTGAGCCTGCTCGAAGGTCAACCGATGCGATCTTTCAACCAGCTCCGCTACAATGGGAAACATACAGAAAAAACATTATTCAAATATACTAACCTTCAGTGTCCTGTGCGTTATTATATTTAGGGTAAACTTTTAGACAGCAGTAGCAGTTGTGACATGATAAAACAGGAGTTCAACTGAACCCAAGATACTCTCGTAACATACACAGTAGATAACAATGTGGTGAAACCCAGAAAAAGAGAAATAAAAAAACTCAGGAGAAAAAATTGGACCAGGTTGAAATGGCCACATGTACACATCTTCACATGGTTAAGAAAATGTGTGGCAAATTCAAAACCTTTGTATCACAATTCTCCGAGTTTTAATTGACTCAGTATGAAAGAGGTTCCATGCAATACACAACTTGTAATCACGTCCTCAACTGCTTCGCAATCTTAGTATGAAAAATATTTCATGAATCAGTACACAACAAATACAGAGAGATTGGGGTACACTGGGACATTTTTTACTTTTTTGCAAAAATCTCTAATATAAAAATCGACCATAGAGGTCCATGTCCCCCGCTAGCAGCACCAGTTATGGTGGATTACATCCACCATAACTGGCGCTGCTGCTGCGGGGGCCATGGACCTCTATGGTCGATTTTTTGGGGTCGATGATATCTCATATCATTGATAACAGTATGATTTGAAAATGGAGATATCGCTGATGAGCTTAACATAAATCTAATACAGCAGATGGCACCCATATTGGATTATGCACATCCATAAAACATAATACATGACTGTCCTCTCACTAAGGTCAAGGGACTCCCCAAGTTTGAAGTAGATCAGTTGAATCGTACTCCAGCTATTGTCCGGACAAGATCAAACTGCTTACAATCCAATATGGCTGACAGCGGCCATATTAGATTACGTACATTGCTGAAAAACAATCCCAACTGTCCTCTCACCAATGTCAAGGCACACCCCAAATTTGAAGTTGATCGATTAAATCGTTCAAGAGTTATTGTCCGGACAAGAAAATCTAAGATCCAACTACTTATAATCCAATATGGCTGACGGTGGCCATATTGGATTATGCACATCGCTGAAAAAAAATCCAAACCGTCCTCTCACCGATGTCAAGGCACTCCCCAAGTTTGAAGTAGATAAGTTGAATCGTACTCCAGTTATTGTCCGGACAAGATCAAACTGCTTAAAATCCAATGAAATCCAGTATGGCTGATGGTGGCCATATTGGATCAAGCACGTCCTTGAAAAACAATCCTAATCCTCCTCTCAACAATGTCAAGGTACTCCCCACATATGAAGTAGATCGGTTGAATCGTTCTCGAGTTGTTGTCCGGACAAGATCCAACTGCTTATAATCCAATATGGCTGACGGCGGCCATATTAGATTACGCACATTGCTGAAAAACAATCACAACCGTCCTCTCACCAATGTTAAGGCACACACAAAGTTTGAAGTTGATCGGTTAAATCGTTCATGAGTTATTGTCCGGACAAGAAAATCTAAGATCGAACTGCTTATAATCCAAAATGGCTGACGGCGGCCATATTTGATTACGCACATTGCTGAAAAACAATCCCAACCGTCCTCTCACCAATGTCAAGGCACACCCCAAGTTTGAAGTTGATCGGTTAAATCGTTCACGAGTTATTGTCCGGACAAGAAAATCTAAGATCGAACTGCTTATAATCCAAAATGGCTGACGGCGGCCATATTTGATTACGCACATTGCTGAAAAACAATCCCAACCGTCCTCTCACCAATGTCAAGGCACACCCCAAGTTTGAAGTTGATCGGTTAAATCGTTCACGAGTTATTGTCGGACAAGAAAATCTAAGATCGAACTGCTTATAATCCAAAATGGCTGACGGCGGCCATATTTGATTACGCACATTGCTGAAAAACAATCCCAACCGTCCTCTCACCAATGTCAAGGCACACCCCAAGTTTGAAGTTGATCGGTTAAATCGTTCACGAGTTATTGTCCGGACAAGAAAATCTAAGATCAAACTGCTTATAATCCAAAATGGCTGACGGCGGCCATATTTGATTACGCACATTGCTGAAAAACAATCCCAACCGTCCTCTCACCAATGTCAAGGCACACCCCAAGTTTGAAGTTGATCGGTTAAATCGTTCACGAGTTATTGTCCGGACAAGAAAATCTAAGATCGAACTGCTTATAATCGAAAATGGCTGACGGCGGCCATATTTGATTACGCACATTGCTGAAAAACAATCCCAACCGTCCTCTCACCAATGTCAAGGCACACACCAAGTTTGAAGTTGATCGGTTAAATCGTTCACGAGTTATTGTCCGGACAAGAAAATCTAAGATCGTACTGCTTATAATCCAAAATGGCTGACGGCGGCCATATTGGATTACGCACATTGCTGAAAAACAATCCCAACCGTCCTCTCGCCAATGTCAAGGCACACCCCAAGTTTGAAGTTGATCGGTTAAATTGTTCACGAGTTATTGTCCGGACAAGAAAATCTTATGGAATTACGGAATTACAGAATTATGGAATCACGGAATCACGGACACCGGTGTTTCTAAGTCCCCCCCTACTAAGTAGCGGGGGACAACTAATAGTTAGCATGATATAATCATACAAATAATTCTGAAATATCTGATATACTTTTCTCCAAAATTACAATTTAAAAAGGGGTGCAGTGGGACAATGATCAAAATTTATTTTAAATCAAGTATATACTGTTATGTTTCATATGAGTTTAGAAGATTCAACAGCAATGGCTAAGATAGTTGCTATTTTAGACCTCTGCTTTACATAATGTATTTCTCAGAGGCCAAATTTGAAGAAAAAATATTTTGTGTGATTCCCATTCCAATGGAAGAATTTGACTTTGAAAGTATAACTAAAACTCATCAAATCCGATGGGATTGCTAATTACTACTATATAGAAAACAAAATAATGCACTTTCATAACATTTTAGAATGAAAGTAAATTTCGCCATTTGATTATTATTGTCGCAGTGTACCCCAACAAAAGTGTCCCAGTATGCCCCAGGTGCATAATTTTTCCCGTTTTGTGAAAAACAGAAATACATACATCTGAGATAATGAATTGATGCAATAAAATTGTACCTTTATCCATCCTCTATCAATAGTACCAAAACAGTAATGAATTATCATAGAAAACTTGGAATAACAAAATATGATCGTTAGTCCTAAAAATTTACTTGGAGCTGTTCAAAAACAGTTTTTTGCCCCTAATTTTATGTCACTGATTGTTTTTACTTGTTATCAATAAAGAAGTTGTATGGGGATGGTAGCTTTCTGCTGATAATAATGTAATGGTATTCCTGTACATAACATAAGAGATGGATGGCTTGTCCCACTGTGCCCCATGTCCCACTGTACCCCAATCTCCCCGACATGTACCTCAAAGTCAGTGGTGAACCCTTAAAGGAATACTTACTTTATTTTATATAGGTTCCCATTACAAAGGTTAGACTCTTAAAGAAATATAACCAACTATTTTACTGTCGTTGAGGGCGATAACCTATTATTTTTATTACACTTAGTGAAACCATGTCTATGCTTTGTGGTTGACGTGGGCACCGCCATATTGCCTGTGTGATGACGTGACTGATGACGTCAGCATTCAGGACAACGTCACGGCTAACGCCCAGGGACGTTCCCCAGGAAAAAACTGGCACGGCAAATCCCACGAGGGTAATGCCTAAAAGTAAAGAGGTTTCGGTTATCTCCACCAACTTAAGAATTTATTCCCCAAGTTTTTCAACTGAGACTTGCCCTGTTCAATTTGGACAAAATTTGAAGCTGAGCGGTAAACTAAAACAGCGTCCTCTGCAGTTGTGCAGTGATTTGAGTTGAACGACAATGCTTCTAAGTTTGTAAACATTTTCATGATTACACGTGAGCTACTAAGAACGTCAGTGGATTTACTGGGTTCCTTTTCGTGCAAATTATCGGCATGACCAACGCGATCAACCTTAAATCTCCATGACATTGTGACGTTTTTAGATGAGAATACACTAACTCCCGTTCATCTAAAAACATCACGCAGTGGTGCAATGGCGGCGCCCAGTGCACGCCGTGGCGAGCAAAAAAATATTCAATATTTCTTTTATTTCGCATTCTATCAACATAAGTTTTATATAATAAGTTTTGGAATACGATTGCTGACAAATATAGTCACACTCAAAAATAAGGTAAGTACTCCTTTAAAGGAGAATTCTAATACCATCCAATTTCATCCGTAACTGTCCTCGGTTTAAATTAAGACAGCTTCAAGTACTACACTGAGCTATCAAATATTTTTATGTTACATCGAATGTGATTGAATACTGTACGGATCTATTTTCTTATGTAATGTTGTTAAATTACGTTGGAAAGGAAATAGTGGAATAAGTGGCATCAATAAATCTCAATTTGTGACAGTTATACCAGCATTAATATCCTTTAAAGTAACAGAGAGTTATTCCCAACTCTTCTGAACATGTTTTCCTCTCTATATTTCCTTCTGGATAATTGCTTTGTGAATTTCTGTGTTGTATAGGAATATTCCTTCTTTTTTGTCAGATATAGAGTGATTTTATTTCACATTGACCAACTATAGAACAGATTATTTCTGTGAAACCTCTCGTTTCACGGAGCATTTATATAGTCAAATTCCTGAAGGAAACTGACATTCTTAAGCAAAATATGTAATTGCTTCAGACATCAAATATTGATACTCAGTGAAACAATATGAAACAAGCTGAGTAGCTAGCAGGTCCTCCGCCAAGTAGCCTGTTTGAGAGCATACAGCATATACGCTTCCAATATCTCCTTAAATATAACTTGGAAAGTTGATATGTGTATGTGGAAAGAGACGTTCATCTGGAATTGTTGAGACAATTTGAGGAGGTTTGGGAAGCAGTAATGGGTAGTGTAACACTGGAATGTAAGTCTGCAGTTGTATATGGATTTGTGGATGGTGAGGTTTATAAATCGATAAGTGGAATAGATCAAGATATCGCGTTCACAACACAGATGGGTACAATATGGGTGAGTGAAATCCAAGATGGTCAATGGCAGCCATCTTGGATTACATACTACCTCAATGAAAATCAATACCAATCGCTGTCTAACTGATGTGAAGCACCGTCTCGAGTTTGAAGTTGAATGGTCAAATTGTTGTCGAGATATCACGTTCACAAGATCCGAGACGGATGGAATCCAATATCGTCAATGGCAGCCATCTTGGATTATGTACCTCAGTGAAAACCAATACCAATGGCCGTCTAACTGATGTGAAAAACCTTCCCAACTTTGAAGTCGATTGGTGGAATTGTTCTTGAAATATCGCGTTCACAAGATGTGGGATGAACAGAATCCAATATGGTCGATGGCGGCCATCTTGGATTACGTACTTCAGTGAAAATCAATACCAATGGCCGTCTAACTGATGTGAAGCACCTTCTCAAGTTTGAAGTCAATCGGTCGAATTGTTCTTGAGATATCGCGTTCACAAGATGTGGGACGGACAGAATCCAATATGGTCGATGGTGGCCATCTTGGATTACGTACCTCAGTGAAAATCAATACCAATGGCCGTCTAACTGATGTGAAGCACCTTCTCAAGTTTGAAGTCGATTGTCGAATTGTTCTCAAGATATCGCGTTCACAAGATGTGGGACGGACGGACGGACGGACGGACGGAGGGACGTACGGAAGGACGGACGGAAGGACGGACGGCTAGCATTTCCAAGTCCTCCTACCACTTCGTGGCGGAGGACAATTATTGCCTTGTTGTGAGGGGATATATGCAGTTTTGTTGCCCCGAGGGTGTGCATATTGCCCAAGCCGCAGGCGAGTGCAATATGCACAGCCGACGGGTAACAAAATTGTATATTCCCCTCACAACAAGGCAATAATTTCATTATTATATTTATCAACTTAACTCTGTGCTCATCTATTATCCCTCGAGAAAAATATTGTTTTATGTTTTATTTTGTCTGAGCGCAATCCTTCTGAGTTTGTTGTTTTCAGTGGGCAAGTTGCAACATAATTTATCATGCACGAGATCCCACTGATTCGAAGGTGCTTCACTACTATTGTGTAAATCTCACAACGCGCATATAGTTGTTCGATGACGCTTGCTAGTTACTCCAATAATGTGCTTGGGTACGATTCTACTTACAATTAGATGGGGGAAATATTTATTTCTGCTGTATTCTGCAGCTAAAATCAGCTCGACGAACTGCTCCGTGATCGGCTGTTCGCAGAACGGGGCAACCTCTGTTGTAATTATCTCCCTTTGGTGTATATTCCAGGGGGGGTGGAGTATGCAGTTTTCAGCGGACAATATACAGCCACTTGACCAGGAAATATGCAGTTATATCTCATTACAATTTATATAGGGAAATACTCTAATGAATATAAAAATCAACCATAGAGATCCATGTCCTCCGCTAGCAGCACCAGTTATGGTGAATTACATCCACCATAACTGGCGCTGCTGCTGCGGGGGCCATGGACCTCTATGGTTGATTTTTTTTGTTCGATGATATCTCATGTCATTGATGAAGAGTATGATTTGAAAATAGAGATATCGCTGATGAGCTTAACATAATATAATACAGCCGATGGCACCCATATTGGATTATGCACATCAATAGAACATAATACAGGTCAAACTGTCCTCTCACCAATGTCCATGCACTCTCCAAGTTTGAAGTAGATTGGTTGAATCGTTCTAGAGTTATTGTCCAGACAAGATCTAAATGCTGAAAATCTAAGATGACTGATGGTGGCCATCTTGGATTACACAGGTAACTGAAAAGCAATGACAACTGTCCTCTCATCGATGTCAAGCCAAACTGCAAGTTTGAAGTCGATCAGTTGAATTATTCTAGAGTTGTTGTCCAGACAAGATGCAACTGCTTAAAATGCAACATAATCCAATATCGCTGGTTGATGGCAGCCAAATTGGATTATGCTTACATAAAACACAATCCTAACCGGGATCTCACCAAGGTCAAGGGACTGCCCAAGTTTGAAGTAGATCAGTTGAATCATACTCCAGCTATTGTCCGGACAAGATCCAACTGCTTATAATCCAATATGGCTGACGACGGCCATATTAGATTACACACATTGCTGAAAAACAATCCCAACCATCCTCTCACCAATGTCAAGACACACACCAAGTTTGAAGTTGATCAGTTAAATCGTTCACGAGTTATTGTCCGGACAAGAAAATCTAAGATCCAACTGCTTATAATCCAAAATGGCTGACGGCGGCCATATTGGATTATGCACATTGCTGAAAAACAATCCCAACCGTCCTCTCGCCAATGTCAAGGCACACCCCAAGTTTGAAGTTGATCGGTTAAATCGTTCACGAGTTATTGTCCGGACAAGAAAATCTTACGGAATTACGGAACTACGGAATTACGGACACCGGTGTTTCTAAGTCCCCCCCCCCCTACTAAGTAGCGGGGGTCAATAATATAAGGTATTGGTAGATGATCATTTGGAGAACTTATGAGAGAGAGAGATTTAAATTAATGTCCCATAGAAAATTAATTATTATCATCAATTATGTATCAGATAATTTACAAATGTTGTGGTTGAATATATTTTTATAGCGAGCAACTCTATGTCAAACAGCAGACGTCATTCAGGTGAGCTATATATTGCTCTCCTCGAATTTCAGGTGAGGCCCGAGCTGCTGTAGCCTCTCAAGGTGAAGCATGACATACAGGTCATAATACAAAGCTGTCTCGCCAGTATTTAAGTGTCTTCTTGGACTGTCACATTACATCAATCAGGAAAGTGCGGGGAAATAATTATAGTAGATATCGACCTACAAATTATAGCTGAAGGAGGGGGAGGGGTAATTAGGGTTGATATGTGGATACGATCATCCAGACCATATATCAAATAGTTTGTATATATGTACATACAAAATGAACCTGTTATCTTCAACATGTATCATGTATGGCATATAGGAGCACATACTATGCAGGGTTGATTGTCACAGGGGTTGTTTATCAGGTCATGTGTGACTGAAATATCAGATTGCGAAAAAGCAAAAAAGCTCTGCTTGGATGAAGAACACTTAAACTGAAAATATTTAGATTCACGTTTAAAAAACTATGAATGTAGTGCCCCAAGGATGCTTATATAACACAGTCAGAATAAATGAGAATTATAATTATGAATTTTTCTGCAAGTTTAGATGCTTGTACATGTGCATATCATGCAGATGATATAGTGGAACAAAAAATCAGCAGCCTGGAGGATGACAAGTAAATAAACGTGTACACACAAAGCAGAGGATGACACAAAAAATTGCACATAATTACTGGAACTGAAAGGTCACTGAAATAAGAGCACACTTTGACCTATTTCAGGATTAACCTTTTCAGTCAAGGGGTGGGGGGGGGGGGAGGTTAGATTTCACCACAACATGGAAACAACAATGTAGACATAACAAGACCTATGTGGGAAGGAAATATCCTTGAAAACTGGCAAAATATTCAAGCAGGAACCAAAAAACCTGATAGCTTATCTAATGGCTGTACACTTCAGTCAGGAAGGTCAGATCTATAAATTAAGCTTTTGGAGAAGTGTATGACCTGCCAATGTGAAAACTACAGTGCTGGGATCCACTGATTAACTTGGCATAATACAGGAAGAGAGTGACTTCGAAAATATTAGTGAAAAGCATTTTGTAGATCAATATTTCAACACATATTTATTCAATGACATGACACAGGCCTTCAAGTGGCTCACAGTGGAAATATCAGCAAAAATATTGGAGGAATTTTCTAATTAAAATATAGGAAATAAAGGAGTGTAAGACAGGTCACTACTACATTGTAGGTTCCAAACTTGGTAGTTTTCTGGTGTTTAATAAATTTACTCCCACTGAATGCTGTCATAGTGGTGGTGATTGAGGAGATCCCTTCTGCTGCTTGGTTCAACAAAGAGAGATTTAAATGTTTTCCTATTTGCCGCGCGAAGGGAGGCAAACATGTTTTCCTTAAATGTATTTCCTTATGCCAATTTAACTCATTTGTCATTCCAAAGCATTAGTGAAAGATTTCATGAGAAAAAGTCAAAATATACGAATGACAAACATATAGGAAATATAGCCTAGGAGGCAATTGAAGGCCTGAATATACGTCGGAATATTGATCTACAAAATGCTTTTCGCCAATATTTTGTCAAGCTAGAGTTGTCATCAACTAGAAGCAGGGGCTGAATTAATCCATGAAGAAATGTTGAAGAAAACGACATTATTTTTACCTTCACAGGGAGTTAAGCATGCCTCCTAATGTTAAACCTGTTCAAACGATATACAATATTAAGGTGTGAAAATAAACTTTTGGGGGGGGGGGAGGGTGTTTCTTTAATTTTATTTTAATACTGTAACTTTGCATATGGAAATTGAAGAGGATGATATTTTTTTTACTTCCAGGGAAGTTGCGTCAACAAATTAATTCCTGGTGATATTACATGTAGTTGTAACCAATGAACACTGTCCTAGCATATTCATTTATATAACCTATATTATGATCAACTGATATTACAGAAAAGATTGGACATATGAATTCGGATCAAACAGATGACAAATACATCTAATGGAATTGTTTCAAAGCAGGAAAATAGACAATACCAATGAATAGTAATTATCCTCAAACACTATATTGAGATCAATGACACACACAGAGACTGTAAATTGCCATGAAGACAGTCAAGTGAAAGACTTAAGGCGGATTCCACGAAAAAGTGTACCACTTTCCGTCAAATTGTCTGTCTTACCGGAAAATGACGTTTGCAACATTAAAAATGTTAAAATACTGACTCTGTGTCTTGTACTGTGTTCGCTAAACCCAAAAATGTTGTGTAATGTATGCATATCTGAGTATAAACAGTTTTACATTGCACATTTCTTATCTGCAGTATAATAGAGAGACAGAAATGTAAATGTTTCTAATGTCATTTGTTCTAATGTCATATGTCTGTCCAACTTTTTCAACAATATTCACCACAAAACAAATGTCAATTAAATTAATCAATTAAAGATTTACAGTGGTACTAGCTTGACCTTATTGAGATATATGTACCATTGCCAGTGTATAAAATACCAATCCATCGATACTATGAGCGTTTGAAAAACGTTTCTAGTGTCATGTCTGTCCAACTCCCTTGACAGAAATGACATTAGAACATTTTTGAAAAGGCTCAATATCACAGCATGGGCGATGACAAACACTGAAAGTGGTACAGATACATCAATATGCTTGGCCTAATTCCACTGAGCATATGCAAGTGCTTCTGTTATAAGAAATTTCTTGTACATATACGAAATAGATTTTGACAGACAAATGACATTAGTAACACAAATGTTACTAATGTCATTTGTGTTTTGTTCCGCTAAACTAAAAACTGTACAAATAATTCATAGGGGCACTTGTTTATTTTCATCTTATGCAATTCATTGACACATTTTAGATAATAAGGTACAGGGAACTGTGTTTGTTTATGATGTTTTCCAAGTTATTGGTGTTTCTAATGTCATAATCCGTCAAGGACAGACAGAAATGGGAGTTAGTGGTACAGTTTTGCGTGGAATCCGCCTTAAGTCTTCACGATATGACACCACTATTAAAGTTACCCTGCTATGAAAGCATGAAGAGATTGCTTGGATGAACATGTATGACTTGTCATTTAAGGAGAGTGACCACATATTTCATTTCCAACAATTCTGACTTTAGGAGAGCTATAAATCCCTCTCCTCAGTTATTTCAATGTATACTGCCATAGTTGACATCATGTTGTCTATATTATTATGCAAATTATACAGATGACAATTGTTTTGCTGTTTTTTTTTAATACGTCCTCTCAGCGGATGTTTCTAATTTCGATATATTCTTGAAGTTACTTGACAAAACCAATCTTTTTCACCTCCATTTTAGAGAGGTACAATGTTGTTCTCTCTAACGATCAAATGGTAACCAAGATATGGACCAGATAAGCATACATGTATATTGATGTTAATGATAAAGGGCCATAACTCTGTGGTAAATCATCAAAACAAAATGAAAGCACCCAATGCACATCTACAATGTGTTCAGCATATCCAATGTAAGTTTCAGAGTTTTCAATCAAACAGTAGCCAAGATATCGGTGAAGATAATTTTGACCTTGCCCAACTGATAGGACATAGTTGTTCAGGTATAAAATGGAAGGAGAGACTGAGTTGGGCAATAGGCTTCAGTGAGGTACACAGGTGTTTCTAGCTGGAATGTAGATACTGGTCTTTTCATTCTTCCATTTTATTGATATTATTTTATGGTTTTCTATAATTTTTTCCAATTAATCATAAAACTGGCAAATCAGACAAATCTTCACCTTTTACCCATTAGTGTGCTTGACCCAGTGGAGAACAAGAGCCAACATGTGGCTGTCGCCATCGGGACCCCTCGGGCCGGGCCCAGAGCAATTGTGGAAATAATGTTTCTGACCCCAACAACTCACATATTTGGGGTGGGCATAATTTTACCTGTATGATATAGATAATAGAGCAGTGATTACCTATAGTAGATGTAGTCGAACGATTACTGTCTATTCACAGCAATCCACACAGGTTTGTGTGAACCCCTGAAAAACACATCCCATGGCACCGACTTTCAATAGGCTTCTGGTACTGGCTGTATTAAACAACTGTATGAAGTTTCATTGTTGTGAGTGAAGGACCATTGTTGTGAGTGAAGGACTTTTTGAGATAATGTGTTTACAAGGATATGGACCAACAGACATGTATAAAGGGGCATAACTCCTGAAAAACACATCCGATTACACCGACTTTGAATAGGCTTCTGGTACTAGCTGCATTAACTGTTACGCTGCTGAATTCTTCTTTATGGTGCACTGCAAAAGTTCCCATTTTTACGATGTATTACACTATTACACCCGGCTTTTATGAGCAAAAATATCATTCATACGTGTGAGTCAAGATTTGCCTTTCGTAGAAGCCGGTTCATAACAGTTCGGTCAACGTTTATTTTATTTTATTTTATGCTGAAATATTTCAAATTGTCATTGTAAATACATTTTATTGTAAGAGGCTACATTGACTTCACCTTATTATCGCCAAAACAATGATTTTCAGCGAAATAACGCTCGAAAAACGTGCTTTTTTTCGCTGTCTTCAACATGATCGTTTTCGGCTATCTGACCGCCATTTCGAAAGATCTAGGTCTCGTTGTCAAGGGGAATCCTTGTTCTTTCTATAAATAGTCATTATTTTGATGGATGGCCAATGAAAACACGCGATGATGACGGATTTGGAAACCATAGAGGGATTTCCCTTTCGTAGAGCTTGAAGCAATGAGTCTCGCGATTGGACAAAGCCACGATTTGCCGTCACGTGGCCGAAATAAAGGTCGTTCATTGGCCCAGACGTTGTACTGGAAAGTTTCCATAAGAAAATTACGACGTAGAAAATGGCGACTCGCGGAGGAAGTTGGCAGAATTATGTGAAAATAAAGTTTGTTACGATGATTTCATCGTAATCAACACTATGGAAAGATAAACTGTGCTTTTATACTTCAAATATACCAAAGAATCATATATTTTGATGGGATTTTCCGTGAGTATTTTATATTTTCTGAGCGGCCTTCTCGGCGAGATTTTATGAAAATCTCCCCTCGCGGTATTTATTTATTTTTTAATTTCTTTCTCCCGATTTCGTTCTTCTAAGACAGCATATGAATTTTACATCCAGAAAATCCCGACAGACTTAGCTAACAATATACATATGGTTTTTATCAGGTTTCATGCATGGTAAATTTGAAAATATTGATTTTAGACAATGATACGCGAAGACCGACAAGTTCAGGGCCCCTCTCCCGGGCCCCCCGCAGTCTACGCTGCGGCCACTCTACCGGGCCCGCCGCAGCGTAACAGTTAAACAACTGTATGAAGTTTCATTGTTGTGAGTGAAGGACTTTTTGAGATAATGTGTTTACAAGGATAAAAACAGCCAGACATGTATAAAGGGGCATAACTCCTGAAAACACATCCAATGGCACCGACTTTCAATAGGCTTCTGGTGCTGGCTGTATTAAACAACTGTATGAAGTTTCATTGTTGTAAGTGAAGGACTTTTTGAGATAATGTGTTTACAATGATATGATGGACAGACGGACGGACAGACGGACAGACGACGGAGGCAACGACAATACCGCTCGGGCAGAATCTGCCCGAGGGGTAAAAATGGCTTCAATATATGCCTAGCTGCACCAAATATTGTCTCCCCCAAATGTATCCTCTGACACACAAAATTGAGATATTTACTGATTTTCTGATTTTGGGGTCAGTGACCTTGACATTTGAGCTTGACCTCAATTTTGATACAGAACATGGGGACATCGTCTTCCCCTAATATATACTCTAACACACAAAATTGTGATTTTTACTATTTTCCTGATTTTGGGGTCAGAGTGACCTTGACCCTCAATTTTGGTATCTGAAATATTGTCCTCCCCTAATGTATCTTCAAAAATTATGATTTTAATGATTTTCCGATTTGGTGCCTCAGTGACCTTGACCTCAATTTTTGTATGTGGCATATATTTTTCCCTAATCAATTCACCCACAAAAATAGCAATTTAAAATGATTTTCTGATTTTTAGGCCACAGTTACCTCTGACCTCGACCTCAATTTTGGTATGCAACATGTAGTCTCAACCTAGTGTATCCCCTCACAAAAAACTGCAAATGTAGATAAAAAACTGTCACAGATATAGACTGTTCACAAACAGAATGACAGATGAACAGAAACACTGAAATTGTCATCACAGAATACGTCCATCTTTTGGGCTGGTGTATAAAAATAAAATAAATGAAAAATAAAATAAACGAAAACTCCAAATCAATCAAATTCTTGATTCAATCAAAATAACAGTCTAAATTATCATCATTATATATGTGTGGGGTTGAAACATTTCAGAGACCAATGATGAGTGTACATTTTTATTATAAGAACATGCAGCTGGTGCCCATGCAGGTTAGCATATGGAACTCTGTAGAAAGATTTTGCTACAATGTTAATCTTGAATGTCAACATGTGTCTCCCATTTTCCTCCAGAATTTTCAATAAAGCACTGGATTCTTATTAGTTCGGAGCCCATATCGGAAAAGATTTATTGCATCTGACTTAACATACATGTACCTGATTGTATTATAATATATATGTATTATCTGCATGTTTAGTCCATTTGTATGAAAATGTAAATCTGAAATTTCTTACCTTTCTCTGATGTGGTTTCTGTACTGAGGTTCTGTAATGGTAGGCCATTTTTGTCCTCCGATTTCAAACCACCAGCCATCACAATTTCATCTGTATACAGATAAAAGCAGAAATGAAAGAAAATTATGAGAATGATTTTAAGGGATTTTTGTAGTCAAACCTGTCAGAGAGACAACCTGTATTAAAAGATCACCAAGAATACAAATTCAGTACAAATCTGCAGTGTTAGCAAGCCACTAAAATTAACGTGGTTCCTATTTCGAAATTTTGTCTGGTGACAAAGGCAAACCTAAATTTTCTGCTGCGAATAGCTGGGGTGTTGACCAGTAAAAACACATTTAGCAAGGCTTAAAGAGAACTTCAACAGCTTGCTTTGGATGTTC